>JAFMSR010000009.1:39063228-39116018 GCA_022818135.1 Saxidomus purpurata | reverse complement strand
TTTTGATAATTGCGACTGTATACGGTTTGTAATGGTCGCAAATAGTTTTAACAGCGACAGCGCTTCAGCGTATGTGTGTTAGCATGCGTCATTTACAAACATACGCTATATGTTATACAATCAAACATGTGCACAAAGACCACTGAATAAAAGAAGCTGTGGTGGTCTTTATTCACAGATGTTTCCACATTAGATGAATAGTGCAATGTTTGATCACATGCTGGTCTTTCTTTGGATAACGGGTTGTATTCGGAGGTGGTCTTTACCACAAGCAAAAATTGAATTAAAACCCGTCGGAAGAAATTCAATCAGTATAAAAAAGACAGCGTAATAATGAAACGCAAAGAATGATTTCGTTGTATGTATTCTAGAGTTTTATCGTTGGTACCGGATAATCCATGTGACCAAACCCCCCAGAAGACGTAAGTTGTTTTAAGTTTTTGGAGGATAGTGCAAGGTACAGAACGCGCATCTCCTGGTTCTTTAATATGCCCGGTGTACATCACCGATACATCAGACCTCGGTTTTAGGTCTCATCCAAAAGACTATTAGTTATGTGATCCCTGAATTTCCAGTCAAGTGTATTACTACTATAATACAGACAAAGTTTAGGAACTACGACTTGCTACAATATGTACATTTATACTGACGTATTTTGCTGCACTTTGTAACTGAACTGACACATGCGTTTCTATTTTATTCAGTCTTAAACTTTTAAATGCGATTTACACTGTTTCTTAACAGGAATATCTGTCATTTTCAGAAAAAATTATTTAAGTGGTTACAGAAAGTTGTGCAAATAACATTTAATTATATTCAAGGGTCATGGAGCTTCATTGGAACTTGAACTACAAATGTACCTACAACTACCAACGCGTCTTTTTTAGATATGATAAAAAACCCTTATAATTTTTTTTTGTATCTTATTATCTACACCAAGTTACCCTGACTGTAAATAATTTACGTTTCACAATATAATTATTTTCCTGATCGTTATCTCAAAGTATTTATGTCAAGACAGTAGTCTTAATAATATTTTTGTTTCTCTCGTATAACTACAGAAAATCCGACGTAAGGTTACGGACTCAAATAGAGGTGATCCTATGTAATTTCAAAACATGCAATATGATCATTATAAATTACAGCATTTCAATGCTATCGCGTAATCTTTACGAAGCAGAATTGCGTGCGTAAAATGTATAAGTTACGGCCTCAAATAGAGGTGATCCTTTGTATTGTTTAAACATGTAGTACGAGCGTTATGAATTACAGCATTTCAATGCTATCGCGTAATCTCTACCAAGCAGAAATATGTACAAAGCATTGTATAAGTTTACAAAATGAAACAGTAATGCAGACATTAAAGACGCCGCCAATGTTTTTTTTTCCATTTTAATAGCACTCCGTATAGTGATTGGACAGTTTATCTTACATTCATATATACATTGTTATCTACTTGAAATGCGCAAATGTAGTATAAAATTGTTTAACATGTTTTGCATAGCGGATTCGTTCATGATTATCATGTCGCTAGGAAAAAAACAGCATATTAACTAGTATCCCTTTGTAACGCTCAGAAGCAGTTTTAACTACTACATGTACATTTATTCATAAAATCTAGCTTTACATCACACTTACATTACTATATAAGCTATTTCAAGTTATGTAAACATATATTGTTTATATAACTTGAAATAGCTCTATTAACAAAAAATAAAACTTAATTAAGACTTTTTTTCTAAAAATCCACCGGGTTGCGCTTTGCGTTATAGGACCGCACTAAGACCGTTATGTGGGCCGCATTTTAAACATGTCCGACACAGTTGTTGCTTTGCAACCGATATATTTATAGAATGCTATCATTAGTTACTTAATTTTTAGATAGAAAGGATTTTTCCTAACAAAATATATATTTCTCATTTTCTATAAGAACGATAAATGGTATTCATTATCAATATTACTAATAAATTATACAAAATATAACACCTGCGTCTATTGTTATTGAATTTATTCAGTTGTAAGCACTAATTTACATTTTGACTATTTGAAAAATCTATTCAGTGTGATTTTCATCTTTTCATTTCAATTTTCTTATTTTATTGTATTTAGTAAGGAGTTTAGTTTGCAGACATGGTTTTAATTTACGTATCCGTTCTTGAAGTTTTCGTACAAATCAAAGTTCGTGCCCCGTAGGCTTCGAATGTTGAAAAATAACTCGTTTAATTTTAATTTTTGACGAAGCTATCATAGACTCGCTTCCATGGATCAATTTTGTTTTTCATACCAAATACTCCACGCTGCCTCTTTACAACCACATGCCTCAAGTCCCTGAAAATTTAAGAAATTATGACAATATGACTGTACAAACGATGTAATTGGGAGATTTGCAGATAAGATGTACTGTTAGTTCTTCAGCCGAAAGTTACGTAACATCCGATAAGTTTGAATTTGACTGCAAGTTATATCCCTCATATAAGTTAACATAAAAATATCTCATTTCCAAGTTTTAAATTATTTCTATGTCGCACTGTAAATAAACTTTCCATTTCATACAACACAAAACAGTATTTATCATGTATGCCATTTAGAAACAAATAATGAGATACAGTGAAAGATTATATATTATTGCATACTGTATTAAATTACATCATTAAAATGTTTTAAACATTAATTATTTTATTGTAAAAACACCGGGAATAACTTGATAATATTCGTTTTTAAATAGTAAATTTACAGCGGCATTGAAAACCATCTACAAAAAAAATGAATTCAACGAATTTAAGTAACTACATGTACGAGATTGTATTTTATCAAAATACAACGCAATTTTACATGAATGTTTTTTTTTTGATGAAATCACAGTAGTTACTGTATTATTGTATCAAAGTTAACATTGCCAAAGTTTGTTACAACTGGATATGATTTATTATGCTAAGCATATTTGTTGGCAGTATCGGCTCTTGGTGCCCATACTTTCACACTGATGCCAACAAACGAGAAGCATGCCTAATACAAGTGTAAAGAATCACCATCAATGTGAAATATCGCCTCTACAGCTGTTGATGTTACTAGTGCTTCTATATTTATTGCTTACACAACAACAAATACAACTACTGAGTGCATATATACTATGCTTTTTGAAACTAACAAATGTAATGCCAACTAGAATGATAGTGATGGTGATTAAATAAAACATTAACAGTATTCACATCATGTTTAATAATTATAAAGCTAATATGCTACTTATTTCAATTATTACTCAGTACGTAAATGATTGATTAGTATGGTTTTCTTTTAAGCTTTCTCACCTCTTGAAGGTTGACCTTTCCTTTCCCATCAACGTTAAAGCTGCCAGCCCTATGGGAGGCCTTCTCCCTTCATACTGCGGTAACGCAAGAGCAGCGGACATAGATAATGCGAGTAGGAGCACAGTAAGCTTCATGTTTATGACCAGTAATAGGCACAACCTGAATTCAGATATCAATCAAATTTAAGTTTTTAATTTCCCTTTAAAATCTGATTAATGCAATACGTTTCAAAGTACAAAAACGTAGGAAAACACCCATGAAATAAATAAAAGCTCTGAACTTTAGATAAAGCCCGTGTATTACCTTAAAATATATATTTTTCACTTTTTTACACACAACACACATGCCTTGACATAACGTCTGCTCCGGCCTAATGAAATTAAAATAGAAATTACATCTTAGTTATCCGGAAATGATGGAAAGTAGTTGGGTCAACAGAAAGTACGTTCTTATAGCATTGTTAAACTTATTTGCGGCTAAAAGTTTATATCGCGACTCACGAGTTCAAGAATTTTACGAAACCATGTCTCTGGACCATTTTCCTTGTACGCTGCACTTCTTTATACAGTTTAAAACTTTTGTCTGTACAGACACGCGTTTGAACCCTGAATACGGTCCGTGTCAACGTGACTGCTATAATTCAAAACGTCAGTTTTCAAAGATATATCCGATATATCGAAACATAAAATTCCCTAAAATGCAATCAAAATTTCTCCGTATACAATGCCCCACTTACTACTTAATACCGAATAAAGAAGTTCTTTTCCTGATATATGCGTGAGACAAACTCGAACTTTTGCAGTGTAAAATATAGAAAACAAACTACATGTACCTTTATGTCAAGTGATATCTTCCTTTCCCTGGACACTTTGGCAATGATAAAGAATGCGCGGGTATATATAGAGTCAAGATCCTAACTAGATATGTAGGCTAATTCACGCTTTGTGATTGTCTCGGTATCGTGAATGCTTTCTTAAGAAGTCAGGCTATTATTTGTCTACGTTTGATTTTTTTGTTGAAAATAATTCTTATTAGTTTCTACGACTCATTAAAAACGGATCTGTTCTTGATGACCATAATGACCATAATGTATATTCAGAATCTTGTGCTGTATGTAAAGGGTTTTTTAATTGTGGCGTAGGGATGGGTCCATGGACTCGTCAAAACTGTTCGTCTAAAACCCACCAGAAGCAGAATTTGCACTGCGGAATTTAAAACTACCTGGATGCGCTACAATATACAGTACTATTTAGAATAATTGATATGATTATATTGCAAATTGTGCTGTAAGCGCTTATACTAACATAGAAGTAAGTACGTAATGCGCCACGATTAAGACTGTTAAATCAAACTCATACAGGCTCATACGATTACGAGTGTTAAATCAAACGCATACAGGCATTTTATAAAACGATTTGCTAATAAAGGTAAAGTGCTCCTACCTTAAGCTTATTTAAAGCAAAGGGAGTGAGGGAGAAGGTCGGGAACTTACAAAACTTTGATGTTGTCTGTACCGTTGCCTTCTTACGACTGCCTGTAAGACCTCTCTCATCCGGCCACTCAGGATTCCTGGCAAACCACAGGATATACAGTCCTAAATTATTTATTATCACAACACTCCATCATTAAAATATTCTTCAATATCGTATGGTAAATCTATCATCCGCAGAGTTCTGCCCAGGTTATAATAACTGTCAGAGGTCCTCAGGTTCGGCTGCTTCCTCTAATTCCTCTACTTAGTTTCCATATCCTCTTGTACCTTGAATTGCTCAAACAGTAAATCCGTTTGTCATCACCCAGGCTAGCGGCAATTAGTACGACCGATTTCCAGTACAGGAGTACCCTTGGTCAGTTGGCAGGTTCCAGAGTAAACTGGTCGGGAACTGAGACCCTCGAGAATTAGCAGAATTATTGCAATGCCGTTTCTTGTCTAGACGAAATGGTTGAGAATTTCAGAAACGCTTTTCAGTGTTTCCCATCCATCTAGAGATGAACTGATTAGGAAGCCAGTGGTAGTTTCGCGTGTATCAGCGCTTTACACCGGGCACGTTAAAGAAGGGGTCTATTCGTAAAGAGTTACGGTCTGGTACCCGAATTCTCTTGTTTCTGCATCTGTCTCTTAAATTTATCTCCGTCTGTCAGGAGTCTTGGCAGTTTCACATGAGGAGAATTCCTAGAGAATGTTACATGTAGGACCATAAACAATCTAACAAAAAACGTTAAAAGATGTGTTCTCCAAAATCTCTGGACTAATTTAAAACCATCTTCGAAATGATTTAATTGGATGGCACGCTTTTTAGCTCACCTGGCTACGCCAGGGTGAGCTTTTCTGATCGATGATTGTCCGTCGTCCGTCGGCCGTCGTCCGTCAACATTTTGATTCAAATGACATCTCCTCTGAAACCTCTAGGCCAATGTTGATAAAACTATGCAGGAATGTTCCTTGCATGAAGCTCTACCAAAATTGTTCAAAGAATTCTATTCCATGCAGAACTCTGGTTGCTATGGCAACAAATAGGAAAATCTTTAAAAATCTTCTCCTCTGAAACCACAAGGCTTAGAGCTTAGATATTTGGCATGTAGCATTGTCTAGTGGACCTCTACCAAGATTGTTCAAATTATGACCCCCGGATCAAAATTGACCCCGCGCGGGTGGGCCCTTAGTTTTTGCATAGGCATATATAGGAAAAACTTTAAAAATCTTCTTCTCTGAAACCACAAGGCCTAGAGCTAAGATATTTGGCATGTAGCATTGTCTAGTAGACCTCTACCAAGATTGTTCAAATTATGACCCCCGGGTCAAAATTGACCCCGCGGGGGTGGTCACTTAGTTTTGCATAGGCTTATATAGGAAAAATTTTAAAAATCTTCTTCTCTGAAACCACAAGGCCTGGAGCTTAGATATTTAGCATGTAGCATTGGCTAGTAGACCTCTACCACGATTGTTCAAATTATGACCCCCGGCTCAAAATTGACCCCGCACGGGGGTCACTTAGTTTTGCATAGGCATATTTAGGAAAAAATTTAAAAATCTTCTTCTCTGAAACCACAAGGCCTAGAGCTTAGATATTTGGCATGTAGCATTGGCTAGTGGACCTCTACTAAGACTGTGCAAATTATTACTCCCGGGTCAAAATTGACCTTGCCCGTGGGGGGGGGTGTTCACTTAGTTTAACATAGGTTTATATAGGAAATAGTTTAAAAATCTTTTTCTCTGAAACCACAAGGCCTAGAGCTTAGATATTTGGCATGTAGCATTGCCTAGTAGACCTCTTCAAAGTTTGTTCAAATTATGCCCCTGGGGTCAAAATTGACCTTGCCCGTTAGGAGGGGGGGGGGGTGGTCACTTGTTTTACAAAGGCGTATATAGGAAAACCTATTTGGTATATAACATTATCTAGTGATCTTCCACTAGGCAAGTGGACTTGTACCAAGGTGAGCGATATAGGGCCATCTTGGCCCTCTTGTTAAATGTTTGAAACAGTTCCATGGCACTACACCTAATGGCCGCAAGAGCTTCCCATGGAAACAATAACTATCTTTGAAACAGATGGTCGGCGCGACTTTGAAAATACAGAAGAGATGTTATTATTTGCCTATCCCTACGTTTACGTACGATTTACGTTCATAAGGTCACGAGCTACCTCCGCCATGGAAAGTAATTTGTATAGTTTAAACATAATTTATTGCCAATAATATACATAGCAAATGGTTTGGGCCACAAGTGCTTACCACATTATAAAACGGCCCTCCCCAAAGAAGCATTGTGGCTACATATATAAACATTTACAATGTATCAATATGATGTTACAGAATGAAAATAAAAAACGCTGCATCACATAATTATGCTCGTGATGCCCGCGCCCAGTGTACGACCCGAAAACCTACAAAAATAAAGTACTGTTTCGCGCTAAAACCTTCGAGTGTCATGTATAAAGATATCAAAAAAACCTACGAATACGAAGTACAATACATGTATAAAAAAATGGAAAATGCATACTAATGCAGCCTTCGAGCCAAAAAGTGTAAAAGCTCTGATTGCATCGACTGTTCAAAAGAAAACGAAATAAAAAGATTTACAAGCCTTAAACACTAAACAACGAACAGGTTTCTGAAGAGTTATTCCTATTTATTTGGATCTTCAAGATCCGGAAGGTTCCACAGGGACTACAAGACTGGCAACATCCTCCGTCTCCAATATATCGTTACTTAACGAGATCTGAGCCTCCGATCCAGACAATATGACCTTGTCCAACTTGTTACAATTTTACACTATTACAGAACAACTATTTGATTTACAACAGAAAGATCTTGTTATACCAAACCTCAACACGCTTAAAACGTTTTACACTAAAACCGTTGTTAAACAAAATTTAAGAAAGACTTACCGATGTTTGTGGCATTAGAGTTCTCCATGTATCAAAAATGAAATTTTGTACAAGAAATATGAAGATTCAAGCAAAGTGGTAAGGCGAATGGAAGTTAGAAAAAGATTTTATAAACTTACACGAGCAAAGATATGCTGGTCATCTCCGGAAGAGATCGTTCTGTAGGAGATTCTATTGGGTCGGAATGAAGGACGATATCGCGAGATGGTGTAAAAATTGAGAACTTTGTGCACGTTCGAAACCCAGACCCGGACTAAGAATGTTTATTATCCGATGTCAGTCTTAGACCTAGACATATTAGGACAAACTGTCAAAACTAGGAAAGACATTGAATATACTTTGGTCATTTTGTGACTATTTCACCAAATGGGTGGAAGCATTTCTCTTGAAAGATCATACCGCGTAAGCTGTAGCCGACAAGTTCGTAATAGAAATAGTCTGACGGTCCGGTACACGATTCAGCTGCTCTACAATCAGGCACATAGAATTTTGATCATGTCTGTTTACAACCATAATGTAAATTACACAATGTAGACAATCAAAAACTTGTCCGTACAACCCCATATGCGACGCATTTATTGAGAGAATAAATGAAAGCATGATGTCAATGTTGTCAAACTACGTAAATGAAGTGAGAAATGATTAGAATATTCATTTGCCGTACTTTATGGTAAGTTACCGAGCAACCATGCAAAGAGGTACAGGACATACTCCTAATCTGCTTAATGTTAAATGTTTGGTAGCCCTCCTGTAGAGGAAAGCTTGCAATGTCCGTCACAATTTGTGGAATGGTTTCGGCACTCATTTTGACAAGCCTACGCTTTGCATGCAACTATCTGGGGCAATCCGCCAGTCGTCCAAAATCTGATTATGAAATAAATCTAAAACCGCGTGAATACAAACCAGGCTACTATGAATTGAGGTATAATTTTAATTCCTCTGTAGCTGTTTGTAGCTTTTTTTTCAGACAGTCTTACTTTCAAGTCCGGCGTATGTTTTCAGCTTAAGAAAATAAAAAAATCGGCGTATATTCTAGTCTATTGTTAAGATAATTGTCTTTAGAATAAAATCGGTTTCGTCCATTTAGTATCGATAATGGGAAGAGAAACAAATGAATTTAATGTACATGTATGCTAATCGGTCAAATAAACAAAAGGTAAATAGTCTCATTTCAGGCCTTAAAGATTAAAGCAACCAGTTTTAAAAGGGTGATTATGATATAACTGTAGCCAAAAAAAAAAAAAAAAAAAAAAAACCCGGATACTATGTATTTGTTTTCCTACTACAACTTACATAACATGATCACCGGTTAAACAGTTAAAACATGTGTCAATCAATATAATTATATACATAAGGCACGCCAATCTGTAAAAACATTATATCTATACTTTTGAAATACTTGCAAGTGTGCAGCGATTTGTTAAAATGATTACCATCGAGGTGTGTTAAGGTGGACTTTTAATGCAAAAATATATGGGACAGCGTTAACAAAGAAAAATGTCAGCATGAGTTATACAAGATAATTGAGGTTATTAGTCATAGCTCATTTTCAAATGTAAAATATAAAATAATTGGCAGAGCTGTTTTCATCACTGAATAGTGTAAATTAAATTTTTAAAAACCCCCACTGTACACTTATTTTAAGCAATATGCTACTTTATAACAGTTTTTCACCTTAAAAAATACTGGCGGTTTATTTTCCAATTTATCCGATTTCTTAAGAATGTATGCACGATATTTGATACTCATTGTCATTGTATATCACAAAGCGTGAATAAGCCTACAGATCTGAACTCTATGTATACTCGCACACTTTATCATTGTCTTACGGTCTAGGGAAAGAAAGAGATCATCTTGACATAAAGATAAGGATTTTTCTCTCTTTTACATTGTAAAAATTCGAGTTTGTCTCACGCATATACATGTATCAGGAATAGAACTTCTTTATTTTGTTCTCAAGTACTACGTGGGACATAAAATTGTGAGTATTTTGTATTGTTTATCCGAAAGTTTTGTTTTCATGGGATGAAAAATAGAAATTTACCAGTATCTATCGGATATATCTTTGACAATTGACGTTTCGAATGACAAAAGTTACGATGACACGTACCGTGTGCAGGGTTGAAACACGTGTCTGTACAGCTGAGCATAGTTTGGATACCAGTGAAAGTGATGTTTAAATATCAACAGCGCATTTCTCCGAGTAAACGGATTTGTTTTTCATTTTTCAATGTCATACATGTAATGATAATTTTTACATCATTTGAAATAAGCTTTTCTGACATAACTGATCATTTCTTCGAGTTTGTGAATATCTTTACCTAAACTTTAATAGGCAAGGATAGGCTAACTTCTACAAGTTCGTGATTTATACATCGCATGACACAAAATGTAATACTACTAACTGTTATGTAAAGGGATATTAAATAAGTCAGATGTTTTAACGCTGGACATTATTGACAATAATTAAGGTTTCATTTTCAAATTTGAATTGGAGAGGCAAATTAAACTTTTAAATGTACAGATATCCTCTACATGTATTTTCAATCGGAATGAAACTGTTACGCAGATTAATATTCGTTGTTTACAATAATGGAAATGTTAATTATTCTAGAAGTTAACACCAGTGATTTATGTCTTTCATAAAATAATGATTGGCATTTTGTACGGTTATACATTGTATTACTTTAAAAGAAAGTGTCAACGTAACTAAAGTTGCGTGAAATGGTGCGCCGCCATTTCAATGATTTGTAAATGTATAAAGAATTGCGATGAACAGGTGAAAATAGCCTAGGACCCGGACATGGCTCCGTAAAATTCTTCAACTGTGAGTCGCGGTATAAACGTTTAGCCGCAAATAATTTTAACCACGCTATTAGAGCGTATTTCATGTTGACCCAACTACTTTCCTTCATTTCGGGAAAACTAAGATGCAATTTCGATTTTAAGATCATGTCACGTCGTCGCTATTTCATAAGGTCGAATCATACGTTACGTCAAGGCATACAGTCACGTTGCGTCTTTAAAATGTGGAAAATTTCTATTTTTTAAGGTCATGCGGGGGCTACATCTATAGTTCAAGGGTTTTGTTCTTTTTAGGGGTGTTTCCGTAACAACCGGAGTAGGATAAACAGTAACGTCGCAGAACTAAACACTGTATTCTTTTGACTTAGCGGTTTTCAATTCTAAATTTACTCTACTCTGACACATATTACATTAATCGGACTTTAATAGCAAATTAATAAAACTTTAATTTGATTGATATCTGAATTCAGGTTGCGCCAATTACTGGTCATAAACATGAAGCTTACTGTGTTCCTTCTCGCATTCTCTATCTTCGCTGCTCTTGCATTGCCGCAGTATGAAGGAAGAAGGCCTCCCCCAGGCCTTAAAGCTCTGCTTTGATGGGAAAGGACAGGTCAATCTCCCGGAGGTGAGAAAATTTAAAAGGAAACTATAATAATCAAACATTTATGTACTAAGTAATAATCGAAGTTAGTAGCAAACAGTCATTAAAATATGAATTTAATCACCATCATTATCAATCAAGTAAGCACTTTAATTAATAAAATCTAGAATTCATATACTCAGTAGTTTTATTTGTTTTAGTTGTGTAAACAATAAATAAAAAAGCGCTATGTCGAGGCGATATTTTACAATAATGGTGATTTTTATACAATCAAGCATTGTTCTCGTTTGTTGACATAAGTGTGAACGTATGAGCACTACGTGTCGACACTGCCAACAAAACAAACTAGTTTTAACGAAATTTGGCATGGCTATCTTTGATGCAATATTACGGTAACTAGCGTGATTGCACAAAAAACCATTGAATAGATGTACAATTTCATGGTATTTTGATAAAAGGCAATTTCGTAGTTGCTTAAACTCGTTGACTTCATTTTATTTGGCAATAATAGTAATATCCGATGGTTTTCAATGCGGCTGTACGATGTAGATTCACTGATCGACCTATTCACACAATTCACGAAAACAAGTGTCTCACAAAAATTAACGCTTCCATAGCAATATACTGCTTTGCTGAGACAGAATGAATCTTATGTCGCTTGAAAATAGCTACAATAAGATACATGTATATCTCAAAAACGATAATCATCAAATTATTCCCGGTGTTTTTTACAATAAAATGATTTATGTCTTAATTTTTAATTATTTTGAATTGATGTTGTAATTTTATATGTATGCAGGATGCAATAATATATAATTTTTCATTCTATCTCATAATTTGTTTCTAAATGGCATACATGTAAAGTACAGGTTTGTGTTGTATGAAATGGAAAGTATATGTACAGTGAGACAAAAAAAAATAAGTTAAAACTTGGAAATGAGTTATACATGTATTAGTTATTTCAAGGATATTTTTCCTTCAGCAGCACTTTCAGTCACATTCAAACATCAGAATTTACGTAACTTTCGGTTGAAGAGCTAGCAGTACATATAAACTGTAAATCTCCAAATTACATGGATTGAATAATCATATTCTCATAATTTCTTTACTGTTCAGGGACTTGAGGCATACGTATGTAAAGACCAAACAACTTGTGACGAAGCGATTAATGACCTCGCTAACGAAAATGGCTTAAACGACAATGAAAAACAGGTAATGTGGTTAGGGAAACGATTTACAAACAAAACTGTATAACAGTACTAGCATTTTATTATACATTTGTAGTTATACTAGCTGCTACACAATTCATCTTTAAATGATATAGAAGAAGAAATAGTTATTGAAAAATAGGTAGATCGGATACTCGTACTTTCGTACTGATACAATGTATACCATACTTGAAATCAATAATGTCCGTACATGTTTCGTTGAAATACAATTTAAACCCAACGTATACTGTATTGGTATTTTTAGAAAAGAAGAAACAAGAATTCAAGGTTATTTAAATCAATCTTCAATTTTCATGGACACATGAGTTAAGTACATGCATACTCAAAGTTATAATTATTAAAAGAAAATTTAAAAGAAAATTTATATTTACAAAACGTCCCCTTGTAAAGAATGTGTTCTAACTGTCATGTGTACGTGTTACCATTCTGTTTGAAAACATTCACTTGCTAGAATGTGGCAAGGTCTGGAGTCATATATTCAAATACATGTTTTGTGTCCGAAATAAGTAAAGTTAGGTGTTGTACTCTGTCGTAGTTTTGATGTGGGTGTTACTTTCAATTTTTCTTAACATCATTTCTCGTAATAAAAACAAATAAAACATATACATTCTAGGAGATTGTACAAAGCATCCTTGCTCAAGCAGAAAGCGGAGACAATACAAGCGATGACAACGGCAATAAATGGGAAAACTGCATAGAAATACTTAAAAAGTGCAGGAGAGCAATCAGTCTCAACAAGTAAATGAACTTGAAAAATAAACCATGAACGTATTGCGGACAGTTAAAACGGACAATGAATTTTGTTATTATTCATGTTCACCACCTTCCCCCTTCTGTTTATAATATATATTTATAAATGCCTAAACACAGCGCTGCAATAAATTTAGAAACTCATTTCAGTTCATATGACAGTACTTTCAAAAATATCTGAGGTCAAACAATAATTATTCAATTCACATTAAATCATGAATAAGATTAAGTTTAATTCATAATATCCAATATATGAATGTTTTGTAGTTCATGTGTTTCTTTTTGTGCAGATATAAATTATCTAGCAATATGCTAGTTCGTATATCATATGAATCTGGTTTGAAAGAGGTGCAATCGAATCCCTGCATGGTGAATTATAAGTTTTGAAACAAATGACTTGACCTATTATGTATGTAAATTTGCCTGCTTTTTACTGAATTTTTAATTTTCAATTTTGTTTTATTGTGAAAACAATATCTAAGTAAACCCCTTATAGCATTTACTGTGTCGTCGGAACGTCATGAACGTCAATCTTGTACAATTCGTAGACAAAATCGGCATTTTAATCGAAAATAAAGATGTTTCTCCACTAACAGTACATGTAAGAGTCAATAACGTCCCTACTAGACGTAGGCGTATTTTTCGTTTAAGTAGAAAAAGGCCGCACACGGAATTAAATTGTTGAAATTTGCATGCCCATATTTTCATTTAATAGTAAAACGACAAACTAAACAATTTGCTGGTTGAAATATTAGGCCAACTAATCATTGTCCGTGTAACTGTGTAATCTTTAATCATGTTAATAATCGAAGTTTGGTTCCTATAGTTCAGGTCACCGATGTCGGAGGAAGCACATTATGTAAATGGTGAAATTACATGTACATCTCAAGCGGATATGGCGTGCGGACTGCGTTACGCGGTAATCTAGATGTTTGTGTACACATGTTAAAACAGTGATCGTCTATTTGAAATTCTGACAGTGTGAATATGTCATACCGAAACAAATTACAAAGTAATTTTGATTTAAAAAGTAGGTGTTTGTCGGCAGTTTAATAGCGGCGGAAACATAACGCCGACGTAATAAAATGCAAATTCAACGTCGAAAATGACTTTCAGTACCTGTGTTTCAAATGCCGTGGTACGTTACTGATTCTTTTTAACGTTAAATAAGTTCCATGCCATAAATCAGACAAAAATGCTCATTTATCAGATACAAATTTTATTGAGAACAGGCAAAAATCGACCCTCAACGAGATTATAGAGATTGAAATTTGCAACGCGTTAGGTTAGCTAACACAGTGTCAAGCAGAGTTGTTTTCATGCGTAGCGGGACTCTTAATATGTTAAGAAGCTCGAAGTATGTTTTATATGTTCAAGTAAAAATTACAAATTTCAATATTTTTACAGTTTTATATATTATTGCAGTTATATTTTTCTATCTTTAATAAATTTTTAGCATTCTTCGTTTCTGTAGTAGTATATGAAGTCGCTTCTTTTTCCTGTGTTTCATTTCATTTCCCTGTGTTTCAAAGTTTCTCATTCATGAAACCTCTAGTACCGTGGGACAATAGTATATATTTGGACTTCCTGAGGAAGAGTTGCCTTCATCTAGGAGAAAATAAATCGAGTACAATAGCACACAAGTGCTTGCATCTGATGTTATCTACTCCTCATGACTCCCCTAAGGATTTGACCAGTTCTCGTGTTGAAAGAATGGATTGTTGACATCTGGGTACAATTCAGAGGACGACATTCTATTCCGCTACCTCCTGGGATAACAGTCCAACACTATGCCTCTACTCCACGGCGCCTCTTGTATCAAATTATTTGCGTAATAATTTGTAAAAACCATTATCTTTACCCTATTCATAAACTGCTATAATCCCAACATTGCCGAGAATCAGCAGCAAAAATATGGCTTTTGGCGGATCAGTATGACTGCAAAATTTGATCGTTGGATGCCGGAAGACCTAGCTTTTTTCATAAAAATAAGCGCACTGAATACTGTTATCCTTAATAGTATGCGGTAAAACTATTACAGCGACTTGAGTTTTGGGCAGTTATACTAGAAAGAAGTATAACTATGTTCACAATACATTGTAATAAAATTTTAACTTAAGGTATTCTCTGCACATATAAGCCAATACGGGAAGAGAAAATTCCCATGAAATATTTATTTCATATACATTCAAACAATCACTGGTTGGTCTGACAGACTCAAACAGAGCTGGCCGCAACTCGTTACATGCCCCCTTTATTTAAATGTGGATCAAAATCAGCAGAGCTAAACGTTAAACTACCCATTTTTCTTTGAAAATGAACACAGCTATCTATAGGAGGTTACTTTCCTATTTAGCAGATAGAAAAAAATATACCCTATAAAAATGTTGACCATCAATTTCTGACAAGGATATTTAAAGAAATTAACTATATTCCAATAAATTAAAACTGGTGATTAGATTCACAAATTATTTGGTAGTACATATTGTTCTAAAATTTCAACTTGGTTTTATGTGGGCTTTAGTTTAAATTATGATTGTATCTTTGATAGTTAAAGTTATTTTACAGTTCAGAACGTCCATTTAGAATTGTAAAGCGATATCACACTTCAAAGTGATCATAATAATCTTTAAAAAGACATAAATCCTAGACAAAATAAACATTCAACCGATATCATACCCATTGAATATAGAACAAAAACCTGTGTGATTCTATTTTGACTATCCTACTCCAAAATTAAAAGCCCACCCTTTCTGTCGTGTGTATGTAGGAATCCTAAATGTGAAAATAGTTACAAATGTGAAAATGGTCACAAATGTTAAGTAATTTTACCACATATGTAAAATCTTTCGACATACGAGGATTGTTCAAATATGAATGCATCTAGCACGCTATCTCGCTCAATAATGCGAAAATCGGGAGGAAATCAAGATTATTGGGTAGATAAACATGTTAGCTTTACATTGATACCACACCCATTAAAATCTGTTTACTTTAGCTGTGTCTATCGCTCGATAAACATTACCTACTCGTGTATACTAATACAAAAATGGTTGGAAGAAGGTCAGCGTACGCCGTTGAAATACGGTCCTATATTAAGAATCGTTGTATTCTTGGCATAGGGTGTAAAGACATTTTTGATGAAATATGTACTGTTTATGGGCATAATGAAATGTCTTTTTCGACAGTTATTCGTTGGTCTAAGAAATTCAATGTGGGTTATTTTCAACTGAAGATGCACCACATGGCCGTCGGCCGAAAACAGCAACGTCTGCCAAGATGGTTGCTAGAGTAAAAGAAATAGTTGCTAGTGATGCAAGGTGTACACCTATTATGGTTGGCATCTCATTAGGAGCAGCTCATGCAATTCTGAAACGTAATTTGAAATGAGAAAGATCTGTGCTAGATATACTCCCCATCTGTTGCCAGATGAGCAGAAAAGGGCACGCGTGCAATGCGCGAAAATGTTGCTTAATAGTTTCCAAATTACAATGCACGGTCTTTCGCAAATGTCGTCACTGGTGACGAGACATGGGTTCACTTTTTTGAGCCCAAACGAAAGATTCAGAACAAAATATGGGCAACAAAGTCTGGCAAAAGACCATGCATTGCAAAGCGGACCATGAGTGTCAAGAAGGTAATGTATGCCATATTCTTCACAAATTAGGGTCCTGCCATTGAGGTTGCTGTTCCTAAAGGCAAATCCGTAAATGCGAAGTTTTACAAGACTAAAGTTCTTCGAAATCTGAAGAAATATTTAAAAAATCGAAGACCCGCAACTGGTTTGGCCAATGTCAGATTGCTACATGCCAATGCGTCATTGCACAAGGCGTCTATTGTACAAGACTTTCTGAAGCACGAAAAGGTTGTTGTGCTCCCTCACGTGTTCGCCTCAAATTGCCCCGTGTGACTTCTTTTTGTTCCCAAGGCTCAAAAAATACTTTTCTGGCCGAAAATTTGTCCAGCGCAAACACCTCGGTTCTGCAATATTCCACTGTCTTCATAGTATACCTAGAAAAGACTATGAAATGCCTTCAAGGATTGGATGAGAAGACTGAAACTTTGCATATCTGTTGGAGGTGGAAACTTCGAGGGGACAAAATAAAATTTTCATTGAAATTTATCAAGGAGACATTTTTATGTGCTTAGATGCATTCATAGTTGAACATTCCTCGTATATGCAGCTCTTATCCTAGCCGCCTTGGTACAATGGTACTTCGGTATCACGTGATAATGTTTACCTGTACTTGTTGTAGAAGTATAGTTCTAATAATTTTACCCATATTTCCAGGGCACAAACAGTTTGTATAAGTCTTTAAAAATATGTCAGAGTTGGCCGGGATAGTTTCTGCTTGACAAAGCACGTAAATGTACTGATCTGTTGCGGAGTTTGACTTCACCTTTGTCTGTTTTGAATAATATTTTATCTGATCTTAATTCCGGCATTTAATTCGCCCATAAAAATTCATACAAAGTGTCCAGTATATTTCTTATATATTCCATCTTTTGCTCTACAACATATTACTCTTGAAGACTAAAATCTGATTTAATCTTTTATGATCTAAGGGCGTAAACTGCTTCCTCTTGTGCGGGATGTGACTCGAAGGTTACTCCCCTTTCTCGACTAAAGGCTTTGTAATTTTGTCTAGGAACCACGGTAGTGTACAGTATTCGACTGTGAGGCTAATTACTTGATCTAAAGTAAACGGATGATTAAACTATACATGGCGCTGATACCCGGTTGCGCACTGGCCTATGATGTGAACTTCTAACTAGATTTAGGAAACGTGAGAGTATGCTCTTAGTCCTAGACGCCTTAGGCTATATCCGAAATCTGCGACGTTTTCTCCGCGTAAACGACGTCTATTTTTTGAATTCACACCTGAATGTTATCTTTCCTATAGATGGGTTGAATCTTTGTGTAAGTATTTGTATAAGTGTGATGTAATCGCAGCTCATTTGTATTCGACATAGAATGGGGAATGCTAATGAAAGGAACCGCTACAGATTATGCAATCATGTTTTAAACGTTTGAAAATATAAGTGCCAGAATTGACTAAGTTTGTAGGAACAGAACTATTAAGAGAAATTGAAGAACTCTGTATGTCAAAATTGAAAAATATATATGGCTGCTGTATTGATAAACTATGTACTTAGGAACGAAGATCTTTTTGAAAAAGAGACACGGTTTTACATAGAACGTAGTAACAAAGCTCTCGAGTTAGCATTTTCGGTAAAATGTTTTAGGGTTAGGGTTCAAGCCTTTATACGGTTTCAAGAGAAAATATCCCCATGTTTAATGGAGTAGCAGAAACCCAAAACAACTCCAGCAGATTTGTGGTTTTGGACAAGAAAGATACGAGTTGTCCTCACTAGTATATGACTCTCATGATACTATTGTTAAAGCGCACTTCCAAACCCCTCTCTATCTCCGGTGTCAAGACTAGAAAATATCCCCCTGTTTACTCTATATTTCAGTTAGTAAGTTTAATCCCACAATTAATGCAATCGCTAACAACACTTGCACTTGGTTTTTAGTGGTTGTTAGTTGACAAGAAAGATACGAAGTTGTCTTCACTACAGAATTCCAATATGTTCTTTGTAATACAATACTTGCTTTTTTGAACAAATGGAATCAACAACAACAAATTAAATGCTATTTATTCATTTTCTGTGCTCTTTTAAAACTTATGTTTCCACTTGTCTACATTTAGCAGTAGCCTTTGTGGTTTAGCTATTTATCAGACATTTGGTTTTGTATTTTCATATTTTCATATTTTGTCACTTTGTCTTCTTAAAAAAGAGCAATTTGCTGACTATGGAAATCAAAATTGAGAAACAAATAAAACCTATCTAGAAACTATCTATGCCCGATTTCATATAATTAACATACACTTTTCATACTCTAAGAAATTTTAGGCGGGGACCTCGGTAGCTCAGTGTTCAAGACGTTCGCATCCGGAACGAGTGCTCGAGAGCATTCAATAAGCTACGTAGCTTTTTTCGTAATCGAACTTAAATAAATTCGTATACAGCAAAGAACTTTAATAGAGCAGCTTTTAAAATATCGCAATCTTACTTCAACATATTGCCTTGTATCTTTTGTTTAGTTTTAATACAAACCGACCAATACTTTCAGACACCCACAGAGTTGACATTTCGTGTTATCACATATTTCAATATTCTAGAACACAATGACTAAAGTATATTTTCAATTGCATAGTCTGAACCTTTACTTTACAGTTTATAGAAAACATTGTGTTTCAGTGTTGAAGCCAAAGCATACGAGAAACAAATATGTATGTCTATTTATACAACCGTGTTAAACGAGGCTATAAAATCACCCATATACAGTATACATTTTGTAATAGTTAAATGAACTATTTTGCTGCAGACGTAATGCCGTAAACTTACAGGCTGATTAAAATCCGTATTGCTATATAAAACTATGAAGCAATATGTTAAAACGTTGTGTCAAATTACATTGTCAAAACAAAACAACAATAAATACAATGTAGTAGACAGACTTTAGGCATATTGTTGAAAGGTATACCAAAATCTACCAAACAAATAGTATCTAGTGCAAAAGTACGGAGTACTCGTATGTGATTTATCACTGTCAAAAAGACGTTCTTCATATCACAACTTTGGGAAACTTGAATGGCCTAATAGTTGCTCTAGTTCTGTTCACGTCTGACGCAGCATAATGTCCGGGGATGGATTAACTAACATATAGCGAAGGTGATTACCAAAGTTGTAAATTAAGTATTTACTGTATAGTTTGATCATTTGCTTCTTCCAATTCAAACTCAAGTGTGACACCTGACCCATTAATAGTTGTCGAGTCTCCATTTGTCTTTTCCGGGTGAGTGGTTTGTCAGATTCTTCTCTTTTATAATTATGTGCGGCTCCACAGGGTGAGTACTCATTCACGCACTTTCCATATGGGAACGCGTAGCTTAGATGATCATTATCTATGGTGTCATCAAGACGGCTGTGTGAATTCGTTCCATTAATAAATTGTCAAATTATGAAACTGCGTGATATTACATGTACTGGGAGTAAAGGTATAGACCGTACTCGAGAAAAGGAGAATACTTATGAATTAAATGTCAAACCACTTTCTGAATACAATGAGTTATATACACACGAGTCCTTGATCACATGTTGTATGCATGAGCATACATGGATAAAAAGAAAAATGACAATAACAAACCATTTAAAAAATAGATCTAATTATTTATGTTACAGTGAACGCGCTATCACTGAACCAAAGCGGTTCAAAATTATGCCGAGGCACCGCGCGTGATGTAGTCAATCACTTCCGAAAGAAATAACCAGTAATCAATAAGACCGACCAAGTAAGCCACACTAGCTGCCCGCAGAGCCAAAACAGCGGAGTTCTGGAATCGGAATACAGTCTTGAAGTCATGAGCAATTTCACGAACTGGACGCTTTTTACAAATATTCTAGTGATCTTGTTTCGAGGTAATTATATGACTGATCGTATTAGCGTTTTGTTAATTGTTTTCAAATATGTGTTTGCAGCTTCTTTTAAACGTGTACATAGAAAATGTTATCTTTATATTTAAAGCGTAAGATTATGTGGAACAAAAAGAATTGACTTTTGAACTCAGCAATGGCAAATCTTCTTTAGTAATCTAATCATTATACTTTTAACGTCATTTCTAAACTGCGAAACACTCAGAAGATAAATGAAAACGTTAAATGCATGACGCAAGTCCCCAAGAAATATAAGTTAGGCATTGATAAAACTACCATATGCAATGCCACCGCCAAAATCCCAACATTCATCTAGTAATTGACGAGCTATGGATTAACACTTAAGACTGACAATGGAAGATTCGTCAGAACAAATAACAAGTTTGTAATGAGAAGTGTAAAGATCACAGTTTTTATACGTCGTGCATTTCTTGATGCCTCAAATTTTTTCTTTAACCTGATGTAAAGTTTATTTATTATTATCATTGAGCCTGTACAAAAACCCGAAAAGGGTATAAAAAGCTTAGTATTAACTGAACCAATGGATGAACAAAATCGAAATAGTTTCACACAATATAAAACCTTGATGGATTCTAGCGCCAAAATTAACGCTGACAAAAATTCAAAATGAAATGACTGATATCCATATTGCAATAAGTAAAGAGTTTTTGGGCTTCAAATTATTTTCACCTTGTGTGGGAAATATACATTTATCGCACGTTCTGCAGTAATTACTGCCAAAGAAATGGACGAGATATACTTTGAAGCATCAATAAACGTGCCAAACAAAGCGTACAGTACAAGTCAAAATCCCACGATTCAACACTGACCGAAATCCCTTCAGTGAATATAGGCTTCAAATTATTGCTATCAGACCTGAAGCAGCCAACGAAAGGAAAATGATGCTGTAGAAAATGTTCTGTTCTTTTTTAGCATGAGTGTAACGATAAGTGTGATGTTTCCAAATATTGCAGCCAAAGTCACGATAATTGGAAATATTTTATCAATTAGGTATAAAACAACTTCATACCCTACAGGTATTACTAAGTCATTAGGTATCATCCAAGAAAACAAGCTAATATGAATGCTCTCATGGACGGACCTTTATACAATTTGCTTCTAATCAAATCAGGTAAGTTATTGTCATAATAGTAATCATAGTATTAATACGATGCAAATAAGGATAAGTTCATAATGTTGTTGTCACCTCTGGCTTCATTGCTGCAATTTCTCTCTTCATGTGTTGTTCCAACTTTTCTGTATCATTTCAACAATGTAAAGTCAGTGTTTCAAAAATGCTTTTAATTACAAAATTATATGATTGTCATTTCAAAGGATTTAAAAAGTAGACCCTGATTAAAGCCGAAAATTATTTGCTAAAGTTTTCAAACTGACTTATCTTTTTTATTATTTGTAGAAAGTATGTAAGTCTTGGCATTTTGGAAAAGTGTTTTCAATTACAAAATAAATAGCTAAAAAAAATAACTTTAACATTTGGGAAAAGTTCTTTTTGAATTACTTAATAAGTAATACAGCATATATACTGGAGTACTTTTAACTTGTGGCGGACAGACAAAATGACGGAAGGACAATTTGGCGAATGGATGCTCACACATGTTTGAGCCTATAAACCCGAAGAATTGTAAAGAAAAACGTAGTGTAACACCAAATCTGTTTAAAAATACAGTTTACTGATTATCATAATTATTATTTGATACTAAGGAATATTCACGAGAAAGTAGAGGGCCGTTAACACAGTAAACGTTGAAATAAAAATCTGTTGCTGTTGGTTTGGTTTACACAATATTTTATTGAGAAATCACATGTTATACATACTGAATATACAACAGCATAAAGGATTGAGTAGAAAGCTCTGGGCTTATTTATAAACTCTCTCATTTGGTGTTCAGTTATTATAGGAGTAAACCATGACAGTTTACACTTTATAATTATTTTGATTTATGCCTGTTATTCTATCATTTCCCTCAAATGTTGCAAATGGGGATATTATTTAATAGTATGGACACTCAAGAAATATAAATTGTATGGATATCATGCACTGTTTTCTCTCCTTTTTTATATAACTACAAACTTTCGACAATTTTTCTTGAATTGTAATCTAATTATGGCTCTGGCATCTGGGTAATGAATGTAAATAAAATCTATATTTGGGATTGGTACAGCAAGCTTGACAGGATAGGCCTTTCTCTATTCCAAAAATGAAGTATAAACTTCAAGAAAATTTTACGGTCGACCAATCTACACAGTAAATTTTGCTTTATACATCATAATTTATAAAGCAAGGTTAACTGTGTAGATGGGCCTTTATTTTTTTTTTTTGGCAGTAAACTATAATGTTTTAATCAATCAAAGTTTATAAAACAAGATTTACTGTGTAAGCAGCCGTTAAGACTCCTCCGATAGAATTCCGAAAGTTTTTCTCAGTTAATATACGACTGATCAATGCATATCTTTTTATAGCATGATACTGGCTTGACCAACTTGGAATTCGCGAGACAGTAAGTTCGCGATTTTTGATCTCTTGGTAAAGTCGCGACACCATAAGTTCGCGAACAAGCGATTCCGCTGGTTTCCACTGTTGAAATAATATCGATCGTTGCCAAATAGCTTTGAATTAGCGAAATGATGAATTCGTGAAGGTGTGCTCTCGCGAAAAACGCGAAAATTAAGATCTCGCGAATATTTTATGATTTACAGTACTTTGTGTATAAGAACCTTGTTATAAAAGAACACCACTGCGATAACTCATCGAAGAAGGCATTGTGCATTCTAGCCAAGATTCTTGACTATTTATTGTAGAAAATTGTGCATTTTACGGACAAACGATAACGCAGAACAGATTCTACAAAGAGCTGGCATTTTTATAACAACATGAATTAAATTTTATCGACATGCTGTTTAGTTTATTTTGCAATAGAGGAGCAATTCTTGAAATATTCAATAGATAAGCTGAAAGTGGCAACGAATTTCATGCTAATTTTTGTAATTGAATATTAAATCAAAAGCCCGGCGTTTGTTATTGTTGTACGTAGCACCGAATACATGTACATGGTCGAACCACACGTTAACCGTTTGCCAGTCCAACAGATAGGGGTATGTCACATACAGTATGTGTACTGATGTTTTCTTTCACTTCCTTCAAACAAAAATAAATTATTTATTACCTATCAATATTATTTCCTTTGTTGTATAAAAGACAACAAACAATTGTATAGGTGTGGTCGCTATTTCTCAAGGTTACACAAAACACAATCACACTATAGATGGTTCTGACCACTACAAGGTGGATTGAGTCCACCTACATATAAAAGAGAATAACAAACGTAAAGTCCAAGAAACCACCTTCTTTCATTCATACGATTATAAAGAATGGTGTATACATCAACCGCTCTCCGTTTTCATTCACTTCCAAGAACAACAAACATCGTGTTATCTGAAATAGATAGACAAACTAAATACACATTTCAAAGCAAGAAATATAGCATATAAATGTATGTACAAATAATTGAAATACGTAATTATAGACGATTTCAAGATAATTGGTTGTGCCTTATTTTTACAAAAAGATAACCATTAGACACTGCAAGTATAGATTCATACTTTTTTAGTTCCAATATAAAATCACATATGTGATATTACTCGCGTTTTTGTAACTGAAGCTGAAACAAAACGCAAACATACAATTACAACATGGGGAGGGAGGCTGGGAATCGAAATAAAAAGTTTCGTTTCAGTGCCTGCAGATGACCTCGAAGTGAAAAAAATGCAGGCGGTTTATATATGAACCGCTATGTATGTATGTATTTATTTCAGTACCAAGTACCAAGCTAAACCAGAATATTACCAAATATGGTAATATCTCGTGTATAATTTCAAAACCGGTTATAACATAGGCCAATAATGAATAAATTTATGTTTTCTTTCACTTCCTTCACACAAACATAAATTATTTATTACCTATCAACATTATTACCTTTGTTGCATAAAAGACAACAAACAACTGTATAGGTGTGGTCGCTACAGGCATTCATTTACATGTATCAAAAAGGAAAAGTACGGGCAAATAATTAAATATAAGAAGGTCTACGGATTTATCAAAAATCTGATATGCGTAGTTGATATATAATACATATAGTATAGATTGTTGAAGTTTAAATTCTGTCAAAAATGAACTTCAGATTTATGTGAAAATATTTAAAGCATAAAATTGCTGAACTTTCCACATTTCAAATATCATAATACATAATCACAAAATATATCATTATACTCAATATTGTCTGTAAAAGCTTTAATTATAAACCTAGATTTGAAGTGATAGACTGTCTCATGGTATCATTCTCCCTTATATGACCATATTTAGCTCTGTCGGTCATGTTTTTAATCAACCTATCCAGCACCCCTCTGGTTGCCGCCCTCCAGATCTGAGGGAATGAAACACGAATTTCGACTTATCTAAACCTAATGCAGAAATGTGATGTAAGAATATTTCCGTACCTCTTGTATAGGACAAACCGTCGCCTTTTCTCAACTTGTAAGTTTGAGATTTCTTAAAGTAAGAAACCTTTCTAAACAAAAATTTATTAGAACTGTCAGGAATACCTGCTAAGAACAAATATCTCTC
The DNA here is from genome assembly GCA_022818135.1 of Saxidomus purpurata. Classification (NCBI taxonomy): domain Eukaryota; kingdom Metazoa; phylum Mollusca; class Bivalvia; order Venerida; family Veneridae; genus Saxidomus; species Saxidomus purpurata. The sequence continues at coordinate 39,090,789 of JAFMSR010000009.1, read as the reverse complement.
AAAAGCATTCACTGGACAAGTAACATGGTTTGTTTTGCTGATAAAAATGTTTTGACCTTTTTCAACTGATCCGTTTTAGTCTTTCGAATATTGACGATATGATTTGGTTTAAAAACAATATCATTACGTCTTGAGGATCTAACTTCGTTAAAGCGTGAAAGCCTGAAAAACTTAGTAACGTCATGGTATCAAATCTCATGTCTGCAAGATAACTCGTGTCTCCGTATTTTTCTACAATCAGCCTCAGTGTTTCTGCGTTTAGGGCGATCTTTGTCTACAGATCTTAAAATCCCATCTTTAACAAATATAACTAAAGAAGAATCACAGGGACTATGATATTATGCTAATTTGTGCGCATGGGAAATTCCATAAAGCGTATTATTGCAAAAGCTGTCAAACTCTTAAACATAATCTGTATAAGCATTCCGCTTTCAATACTAGAGCTAAATATCTGCATTCCTCAGTAAAATGTAAATGCATTCCGCATTTAGAAGATGCATAAAGAATATAATCTCTTCTAGATATGTACTATCCACGAATGTCTTAAACATTAGATGTATTCCACATCGAGCTATTAAATTGCATTCCGCGATTTTATGAAAGTATGTATGTATGAATATAAAATCACAAATCCTTAAAACGAAACGAAAGCCATAACGGTAAACGGGTTTCGCTTGAATTATCTTGATTGACAAAGAATATGAAACGGACTATAGATTAGCGTGAAAAAAGCAACGCCTTTATAAAAACAAAGAAACATGTCCTTGTTGATCAGAGCCGATCATTGACCTAAATAATTCAGAAGTACATAGGCCAAAGAAAGCTAAATAAATAAAAACTTTAAATGCAAACATTCACTTAACTAGACATTTATGAAAAATGAACATATTGACTAAAAATATCTGTTGAGACGGGGGCTCAAGTAATTATCATAATCGTTCTCATTCATTTTAAGTACATGAAGTATATGAGGAGCTGGATTCTACTCGCACTGCTAGGACTTTACTTTTGAATCTTCTCGAATCAAACCGACACTTGCCAGTCACATTTGATCTAGTTTAACTTTCTTGTCCTTCATTGAATTCAAGCACGTCAGAAATGAAATCTTGCTTGATCAAAATGTTTCTTAAAAAGTATAGGCCAAAAAGCAGAACTTGGCCACTTAGGTATTATGATAGTACCACTACCGTTACAATGAATTGTTCTAGGTACCAGACGCACCGGAGGAACCAGCCAATTGTTACAGTGACCCCAGCAATGAGTGAACGCGTCGACTGCCTCAGTTTCAAAATCTATAAATTTAGAATTGAAACGTTTTACCTTTCGATTCTGAAAAATTGCAAAACGATCAATATCATGTGCCCCTACATTACATCTTTAAATTGAAAAACACTCGTCTGTAACTTGCCATTTATCAGTACTTCTAAATTTGCTGATTTCATCAGCAACTGTGTTTAGTTCCCTTGGAACCCATTGAATCCACAGATCTATATTGAACTTTGAACATAGCTCAAAAATTGACATAGATGCTTTATGTAAGACAAGTTTGGTACTACCAGACTAAACAATATGCACACACGACTGAGAATCGGAAAACTATTTCACAGTTTTACCTTGTAACAAAGGACCATAAGCTCACATTGCTAGTTTTACAGCTCTCAGTTCTCTGAAAGTAGAGCTTTGTTGGCTTTCTTTTTCTGACCAAACAGAGTGAAAAACACTATTTTCACAATTAACTATATATGACCCTGCTGCAAAATGTGAAGCATCGGAATAGACTACGGTTTGAACACGACAGTACTGGGAAACATACCTCCTGTTATATTTTACTAAATGTTTTAGCCAGAATGTTAATTCTTCTAAACACACGAATTTTTAGGATCCAGTTTAAAAGCAAAATCCCATGATTTTCTAGATTCTATTTCGCGATATAGATACCTAGTCAAAAGACGTGTCAAGTTACCTAGTACTGGTGACTTCGACATAATTTTACCCGTGCATTGTGCCAGACGCCTAGCAGATACAAAGGGGAGACCTTCAAATATGTTTCTTATTGTAGATAAGCAATTTTCAACCCTCCTATCAGGAATACATATATAAAATCTGGGACTACTCCAGAATAAGCTAATTGTTGAACTGGTACCCAAATCGACTTTTCATCGTTCAATACAAAAACCTCCACATATTAAACTGTTTCTAATTAAACCTGAATCTAAGCTGGAGGAACCATCGTCAAGAAACATGAATATTTTTATGTTTTCACTCCTCCAGAATTAACTAATTCACGCATACATTTTGTGAAAACAAAAGGGGCTGTGCTAAGACCAAAAGGTAAAACGATGAAGCAGTAAAATTTGCCCCCTACTGAAAAACCTAGAAACGTCTGATGTTTATGAAAAATGTCAATGTCAGTCTTCAAATGAAAATGAGTCTTTCCAAACAAATGTGTTTACTATCCTTAAATCTAAGATTAGCCTTTTCTTTCCCTGCTTATTAATCGAAACTGACAAGGGATTTACAATGTATGGAGGGAAAGGAGTTTCAATAATGCAATAATTTGCAAGTCTAATCTAAATTTTCTAAAGCTGAACGATTGTTTTTAGAAAAAATGTCTGTCAGGTACGTTTAAAAACGATATTTTTTATCTATTTTCAAAAATGTCAAGAATTTGCTCTGATGTCTGTCCAATAAGAAATATGACGCTTGAGACGACCTTTAACGCTAATATTTGTATTTGCTGTTGAAGCAATAGTCTCTTGATATTCGAAGAAATCACTTTCTAAATGATCGAAAAAATACTTATCATTTATCTCTGCGCTGGTCAACCGCAACTGCACCGTCGGAGTCACGGCTATAGGTGTCGTAGAACGCACGTTTCCCGGGGTTTGACAGGAATCTACATTCGTGGCGAAAATGCCCACGTTGACCGCATGCGAAGCAGAAATCCCTGAACGTACTCTGTCTTGGTGGTCCACGAAAGAAATTAGCTGGTTTCCCCCATGAAGGATTATCAAATCTGTCTTGAGAAGTGGCGGATTCCCTCGACATGAAAGTAGAAGAAGGACGCTTATAGGGATTAGAAATAGGCTTGGGTTTAGAAGTGGTTGTTTTAATTTTTCGTACAGCCCGAGCCTTTGCCTGCTTGAGGCGTTTTTCATCTTCACTGTCTGAACCGAGCACTGGCTTTTCATATTCATTTACGGTAAGCCAGCCCCCGGGGGAACTGTCGGCTACTTGAATCAACGTGTTTCTATGCTTGGGCTTAGAAATTACACCAGCTACTGCATCAATAGTTTCATGAGGGATGCGAAGACTGTCTTCAACAACCACTTCTAAGCCACGTTGAATATCAAGGCTGAATTCGTATTGTATACGATAAGCCTCTTTCTTAAGTTTTACAACAGAAGAGTCTTTGATTTTTAACTTCAAGTCCTTTTTAAAGTCATTTAACTGAGTATCAAAAAATCCCTAAACAGGGAGAAAGCTTCTATTGCCGAATCCCCCGGGGACTTACCCGCTGCTGAGCTTCTGTTCCCTCTCTCTTGTCTGTCTTGTTCTTCTAAATCTCGCCTCTGTGGTGAATTCTCAAGATGGCTGCTTTCCATAACGAAACTATAAAGTTTCGTTTCAATGCCTGTAGATGACCTCGAAGTGAAGAAAATCAATTGCACGCGGTGTATATATGAACTGCTAAACCAGAATATTACCGAATATGGTAATATCTCGTGCAAAAGTTCAAAACCGGTTATAACATAGGCCAATAATGAATAAATTTCTATAGAGTAGACAGGTATTTTAAACAGAACTGAAATGTGTAATTCATTAATTTTGGGCATTGAGAGTGGGACTGTGACACGTACGAGGAGCAGTTTTAAGTTATGGCAACAGTGGCATGCTATTCGAAAAAGTCTTCCCTGGAAAGAAATGTTTAGTGAAGTCACTCAATGTATTCTCCCTTGCACTGCACACTTATTTGAAGACGGGAAATACATTTATCCAGTTTTGAAGTGTCCTTTATGTGTGCTGTTAATTCACTGATAGAGAGCACTTTCAACAGCACTGTGGGTTTCGAACCGGCGTCTGTTTTAACATGGGGGGGGGGGGGGGGGGGGGGGGGGGGGGGGGGGGGGGGGGGGGGGGGGGGGGGGGGGGGGGGGGGGGGGAGGGGGGTTTGGGGGGAAAAAAAAAAAATTGGGGGGGGTTGGTATATATTTTTTTTTTATATTAAAAAATAATAAAAAAAAAATTTTTTTTTTTTTTATTTTTTTTTAAATTTTTAAAAAGGGAAAGGTTTTATACCATCGAGGGGGGGGGGGGGGGGGGGGGGGGGGGGGGGGGAAGAAAAGGGGGGGAAAAGGGGGGGGGGGAGGGGGGGGAAAAAAAAAAAAAAAAAAAATTTTTTTTTTTATTTTTTAGGAAGAAAAAAAAAAAAAAAAAAAAAAAAAAAAAAAAAAAAAAAAAATTTTTTTTTTTTTTTTTTTAAAAAAATAAATTTTTTAAAAAAAAAAAAAAAAAAATTTTTAAAAAAAATTTATTTAAAAAATAAAAAAAAAAAAAAAATTTTTTTTTTTTTTATATTTGTTTTGAAAAAAAAAAAAAAAAAAAAAATTTTTAATAAAAAGGAAAAAAAAAAAAAAATTTTTTTTTTTTTTTAAAATATAATAAAAAAATAGGAAAAAAAAAAATTTTTTTTTTTTTTTTTTTTTTTTTTTTTTTTTTTTTTTTTTTTTTTTTTTTTTTTTTTTTTTTTTTTTTTTTTTTTTTTTTTTTTTTTTTTTTTATATTTATAAAAAAATTTAATTAAAAAAACAAAAAAATTTTTTTTTAGGGGAAAAATTTTCCCAAAAAACAAAAAAATTTAAAGATATTTCTGGGGATGATGTTATACATTGGACGGTAAACGAACAATCGGGGTCTAAAGTAGGTCATATTTGTTTTAAATGTTATTACAGACTGATAAATCTTAGTTTTTTTTGTTGTTATCTCAGAGACTAATATTTATTAATACTTATTCTCTGTTTTATGTTTATTCCACGTAAATATTGGGAGAAAAACTGACAAAAAATGATATACATGAAAAGGCTAAGGCAGAGAAAAAGTAAAGAGTACTGACACGACAAATTTACTAACAATATTTTTCATGATGCCATAAAGCGTGTGACGTCATCATATCGTTCTCGCATTTTGATAAAAGATGGACAGTTGCACAGTGTTAGTGCCGGGTGCGATGATCCGAGAGTTACTAGAGATTTTGCAGATTTTGCTCATCCAGGAGGCAGACACGTTTCTGAGATCGCCGTCGAAAAGTCTACTGATATCCAAGGAGAGTTCTCAGTATTAAAGGACTCTCTAGCTAGGATTAAGCTGCATACGGAGCTAGAAGAATCTCGTCAGGGTATCAGACGATCTGACCAGCCAATTTTGAACGTTTTGACAGTGCAGTCGGTACAGTGACTCAGTAGCAAAGTTATTGCCAATTTCTGAACGTGGCCAAATCAAACATGAGACTTTGGAGCAATTGTTTCTGATTTGTCAGACTCAGACAAAGTACTTAAAGGACGAGTATGTAGGAATAATTTGCTTTTAGTCAATAGTCAGTTTGACTCTTCAAGTTCGCGCATATTTCGGGCACTGCAGAAAAACAAAACATCTGGACTTTACCCTGAATCGCTAGAAACTATTTGGTCGGTGGCTATTCCAGCTGTTACAAAGTGAAGGTCAGTAATCTAGCGTTAAAAGGACGTATTCAACTGTTTTCTCAAGCGTGAGCCCCTCTAAAGGCCATTAGAACAAGGAATATACAAAATGTTTGTTCTTTTTCATTCAGCGCAGTGTTTGTCATGTTTTGTGCAATTCACATTTAAATTAAGTCAGTGTATTCGGTAGTGATTTAGAGTTCCAAGAGGTCCTTTGTTCAATACCAATGGGAGCCAGAAATTCATGAAAATATATGTCATTTGGCAAGACATGATAAGTGTGTCTTAATATTTTTTAAATTTTATCATGCTGTACAATTGCTTGAAAATGTAAAAGTTGACCTTGATCATTTTTAAAAATTCAGTATCTCAAAAAGTGGACGGTAAAACATTTTCATTTTTTCTTATAGTGCAGTTCATATACATTGTATTACTAAAATTTCATAATCAGTAGTGATGCCCTAGATTGGCATTAGTCGTTAGAGTCATTACCTCATGTCTTTTCTGGACATTTTACAACGTCTTCACAATTTCTCCTTCCCTTGACTCTAACAACTGGACGGATGCGATCAGAACCGGGCAGGACTGTTAAACCACTGATGTGTTTCTCATTTGATTAGGTAACCAAGAATCGATTTTGATAAATCTGTTGAGATGAGCTTTGATTGAGACAAATATTTGATAGAGATATTTTTCTTAAAAGAAAAAAACGGCTTCAAGAGAAAAACGACCTCTCAATCTCAACAATATTTTCAGGAACCTTAGTACAAAATCAAATAAACATAAATACTAGGGAACTTTTTAGGGTACTTTTAAATAATGCCAGTACATGTGTTTTTCAAGTAGGGGTGGGGCAACATAAAACGATATATATTCTTAATTACACAGTGAAATGTCTTCAAAGTTTGCACACTAGTAAGACAACAGATGTAAATTATGAAATTATTAATAATAAGTTTATGAAGGTTTAAAATTATAGTGCCTCAATGTGTGCACTACCTTAATGTCAACTAACGCTGATTACGGAAGATAATCATATGCATATCACGGAAAAGTGCGGATATTCACGGAACGCACGGAGCTCGATATTGGAGTTTGTAGTTTTATTTTTTGAATTTATGATGTAATTTCACTAAAAACCTTCTGATCTATGAACGATTACATCGATATTCACCTGACATAAATTTCTTTTCTAAATATATTTTTGTATATATAATTTACGTACAGGAATGTCACGAAATAAAGACATTCAGATACAATTAATTCAAAAGATGACGCGTTAATTTCCAGCAAGCCATCTTTAGCCCACACGCCTTCGGCGTCAACTGCGCTTTAATTGGATTATGTTGCTCTTAAAATTACTATAGTATGTGTTTTCAACCAATTATTTGCTATATAAGGGGTATTGGTGTACGTGTCTCTGTATTTATAGATGATTGTTTGCAGCTGCCAGTGTTTCAGAGATAACGGATTTTAAAGACCAGTGGTTACATTTTGCAAGTTTTGGACTTTTTTTATAGATGACGAGAAGTCTGCACTTGTGGCGTCGGCATTAATTAAGTAGTACTACAGTGGGTATAAATCACAAGTGACATTGACAAGGTCTTTGTTAAGGCTCAAACTAAACGTATTGCTAAATTGAAGCGCAGTATCAGAAAAGTTGTAGCACGAGATATCGTACCAGCGCGCGAAGTAGCTAGAGTGTTAGGTCAGTGTATATCGCGACGCTCTAGTATTATAAGGTCGTAAGTGCAATTTCATGGTTTTCGGGAAAATGCAAAAAACTGTCTCATTGTGTCTACACTTAATAAATTTAAACGATACTTCTCTTTTTGATAACATATGTGTTCTAGAATCATTTCTTGTTGTTTATACATTTTTTATAGCTGCTATTTTCTCACATTAATTAATTTTGCACTTACGACCTTTTAATTTTGCATAAAAATAGTTCTAAAAAAGGTCGTAAGTGCCACTTAGGACCTTTTTAAATTTAATATCATCATTGAAAATGGTCGTATCTGCCACTTAAGACTTTTTTATTTTGTTTTGTGGAAACAATATATCACAAGTACGACTGTATTAAGTCAAAATAAGACAATATGTTCACTTTCTGTGCAAACAAAATTGGACACATACAATGAAAAAGGCTCAGACAGATATATAGTGACGGTAAGCCATGGTACATGATAAGTCATTAGGAAAGGGAAATGATAGATAAAGGTTTGGTTGGTATGTAGGTATGTATGGTATAGTTCTAATAATGTTAAGTAGTGTAGAATATGGTAAGGTAAGGAAAGGTAGAGTAAAATAGGATAAGGTATGGTTAGCTTCGGGAAGATAAGGCTATGGTTAGGTAAAGTTCGGAAAGGTCATGTGTAATAGAGTATGATAAGGTAGGATAATGTAGAATATGCCTTCTAAATATTATGGTAGGTAATTCTGACTAACAATTTCAAGCATCAATTCATTATGGTCATCTAAAATGTATAATTAACCTAATTCTGACTATATTGCATAATTTTCAAGTGTCAGTTCACTTTGTTTGACGGTGACATTATCATCATTTACGATGAATATGGCTATATTGAATAAGGACAGGCATTAAAGGCATTAAGGACATTCTGACTATTTTAACAAATTCAAACATAAATTGTCCATGGCTATCCGTGACTTATCGGGTTTTTTTTCTGCTATAATGAATAAAGGTAAGCATCAATCCAGGTGGCCATTCATGACCTACCATACATTCTATCTGTATTTATCAAATTCTCTGTGGCTATTCTCGCCTTGCCTTATACCTTAATTCTTTCTCTACTGAATACGTTCAAAGATCAGTTGACCACGGCCATTAGTGACCTATCATATACTGTAAATATTGTTATGTTGAATAACACCTAGCAACAGGCTAACACGTTATATAATTCTGACTTATTTGAACAACTTCAAGACTCAGTTCTTTGTTGTCATCGGTGACCTATAACGTGTTTTTGCTATAATGAATAAAGATAAGCATCAATTTCCTTTGGCCACCCATGACCTACCATACATTGTAAGTATATTATGTATTTATCGATTATAATTTTCAATTTTCTGTGGTCATTCTCGACCTACCTTATACCGTAATGTTTGCCATATTGAATACATTTAAAGAACGGTTGACTGTGGCCATCCGTTGCCTATCATGTACTGTAAAACGTTCTTCATGTACATGTATATTGAATTACGACAAGCAACAGTTCACTCTGTCCGTTCGTTAGCTTACACATACAATTATTCTCATATTATTTTAAACACATTCAACAATCACCTCTCTGTGGCCATCTGTGACCTATATATTATGGCTATAAGGAATAACAATAAGCATCAATTCAAAGTGGCCATCCGTGACCTACCATATACAGTTAATCTGGCTATACTGTAAAGCATCATTTCTCAGTGGCGATCTGTGACCTACCTTATACCGTCATTCTTGCTATATTTAATAAATTCAAGCATCAATTGATTGTGGCCATCTTTGACCTGTTATATATTGTAAATGTGGCTATATTGAATGAGGACAATAATCAAGTCATTGTTTCTAACCGAGACCGTCCATGTAAGGTATTACTGACTATTTCTAACAATTTTAATCTTCAATTCTTTCCATCTGTGACCTATATTGTACCGTAAATTTGATTATAGTAAGTAAGGATAAGCATCAATTCCCTGTCGTCACTCGTAACCTACCATCTGTGTTACTTCAATCTATATTTCAAGCGCCGATTTTCAGTGGTCATCTGAGATTAACCTTATCTGGTTATACTGGCTATATTGAATGAATTCAAGCTGACAATTCAATGTTGCTATATTGAATAAGGACGGGAATCAATTCAATGTGTCCATCCATCTGAGACCTTCCATGTAAGGTAGTTCTGACTAGTTTGAACAAATTGAAGCTACAATTCACTGTAGCCGTCCGTGACCTATAATTAACCGTATATTTGGCTATGATGTATAAAAATAAGCATAGTTCACTTCATAGTTATCCGTGACATATAATATACGATAAATATGACTCTACAGAATAAGGACAGGCATTAACACACTGTCAATCCGTTATCTACCATGTAAGGTAATTCTTGCTATTTTTAACAAATTCAAGCATCGATTATCTGTGGTCATCTGTGACATTATATCGCATTTTTGTTATAATGAATACAGATAAACATCAATTCTCTGTGATCATCCATAGCCTACCATACATTAAAATTATTTATGTAAGCATAAATTCTGTGGTTATCTGTGACTAACCATATACACTTATTCTGGCAATATTTAATAAATTCAAGCATCAATTTACTGTGGCAATCTTTGACCTGTTATATACTATAAATATGGGTACAGTCATGTATATTGAAAAAGGACTCGCATCAATTTAATGTGTCCATCCGAGGCCTTCCATGTAAGGTAATTCTATTTTTAATAAAATCAAGCATCAGTTCTTTCTGCTATCCATGACCTATAATTTACTGTATGTTTTGCTTTATGAATAAGGTCAATTCTCAGTGGCCATCTATGACCTTTATCTCGATTTTGATGACTACTGCGTATATGTATTTTGTATTATCTTTGGAACTTTTTTTTTTATTTATTTCGAAGGCCATATAAAAATAAGTTATGTTTTGAAATATTTGAATGAAAAATTATGTAACCTTCGATAAATAACGTCATTACTATTATTATTATTAATAATACTATTATATATGCCTACCTTATACCGTTATTCTGGCTATATTGAATAAGTTCAAGCATCAATTCAATGTGGCCATCTGTGACATGTCATACTGTTAATATGGCTATACCTAATCTGGACAAACATTAAGTCATTGTTTCTTAACGAGATATTTCATGTAATTTTGACTATTTTTCACAAATTTAAGCTTCAAATCTCTGTGGCCCATCTATGACACATGATTTAATATACTTTTGGCTATAATGAATGAAATTAGGCATTAATTTCATCCGTGACCTACCATATGTGGTAGTTCTACCTACATTTATCATTTTTAAGCAACAATTCTCTGTGGCAATCCTTCATCTACCACGTAAGGTCATTCTGACTATTTTGAACAAATTCAATCATCTGTTCTCTGTGCCCATTTGTGACCCATCATATACCGTTATTCTGGCTATCATTTTATAAACTCTCTGACATAAAAAACATCAAATACCTGTTAGCTCCTCCTTAAGCTACCTTTACAGTAATTCTGACTACCGGTATATTAAATTAATTCAAACGTTAGTTCACTGTAGCCCTCCGTGACGTATCATATATTCTGTTTTTATTAAGTAAATATGGCTATATTGAATAAGGACAAGCATCTATTCCCTGTGTCAATCCACGATATACCATGTAAGTTAATTCTGACTAACAAGGTCGTAAGTGGTAGATATACCTGAAGTCTTGAACAGAAATAATTTCAACTACAGTATTGTCAGGTTGTATCTACCACTTACGACCTTTTAAAAACTATATATACCAGGGCATTGTCTCAAAATTAAAAGGGTCTCAATTTAAGAGTTTGTTTTTTGACCCATCAATAATCCGGTCTAAACAGTGTAAAATGTTATTGTCGTTAGGACATCGGGCATTTTCTTATATATCTGTTCGCTGGCCGTTTGTCATCATCACTTCCTGATTTTCAAGTGTTAAATCTATAACACCATTCGACGACAGTCATCTTTGTGACACATTTCATAGTTCAAGTTTTCGGATAAGCAACTTTGGGTAAACCCACAACTACATGGTCGTTACAAAGGGCCAATAACTCATCGATGTGTAAATTTCACGTGTAGAATGAGAGAATAAATCGATGCAGAACATACAAAACGTTATGACTATACAAGTACAAGACGCAAATTTCATTTCTAGTACTTGTGTAAGGTGTGTAACACTCGTGATTATGCCTTCTGGGGTTGCTAGATTTTCGGGGAAAATACTTTCCGATACGTAAATGGTGTAATTCAATATATACATTCATAGTCTATATCAGGTCCAATTCAAGTGAAATATTCAGTATTATCTTATACCTATAACAAATACTTAAACATAATTGGTCGATAGCGATCACGTGCCGGGTCCGTAAAATTACGTGTAGACCCGGCAAATAGCCTGTAGACCTGCTCGGATTTCAAGACGTCATTTCTGTTATATTTTCGCATAGCGTAGTATATCAAGTTAAATATGTACGATGAAAACTTAAACATGCACAAATGAAATGATCGATTCCCGGAGAAGGTGGTACCTTTATTTCATATTAGCCAATGCCGTCGACTGCTAAAGGGTCAATACGCATATCTAACTGCTCTCCACTTTTCAAACAATTACTCTGATAAGATTTCAGCTGTTCAGTTTTAGACTGATCATATTTCCTGAAAGATGTCTTTGATATAGACAAAATGTTTTTACAATTATTTGTGTTTTAAAAGGGACGAAAATGCTTGTTAGTAGGAAGGAATTACTAACCTTATATTGTCTCACTATTTTAGCACGCTTATCCCCTGTGATAAGCGTTCGACAGATGTCGGCTATGTTTAAAATGGTCCAGCCCGTATCAGCGAGCTCGCTGCATGGGAACAGAATAAGATATGCGTACAATGCAATGCATCACTCTTATACAGCCATCAGTATTGACGGAAAAGGAATATGTGAGAGACTGACAGACGCAGAAATGGATCTTGGCATGGAAGCAGGTTTCGAATATTTTCGAAAATATTCCGCAACCCAGCAGCTTCAACCTAGCGTATATTCCGCAACCCAGCAGCTTTAACCTAGTGTATGTTTTCTTTTCATATAAAGCTTAGCTCAGATCTACTTGTTCTCAAATTTAAATTAGTATTAGCACATCAATTAATTCTGTCAAAAATGCTTTAGCTAAGTACTGTGATTGTTTACGTTACTATGCATTCATAAAGCTTTGTTGTAGGGAACTATACAAACAGTTTCTGTACAGTCATATTTACTGGTCAGTCATAACTGGTAATTTATTTAATTCATATACCTTCAGTTGTTTATACTGCTTCCGTAGTTACAATAGTTTTTGCAGATAATCTATTTTCAAAAAATTGTGTTGCCACTTTTTATGATATCGTTAAGCATTTACTCACAGGAAATAACGAGTCAATGACAAGTGTGTGTAGTAAATTACAGAGGGCGAAGTAAAAACGTTTTTCGTTTGGTGCCACTTTCGTTAAAACAGTTTTAATTTTCAAACTGCTTTTATTCTATTGCGCAAGTAAGTTTTAATTAGGAAATAGATTACATTTTGAGTGATACATTGTATACCGGATCATATATCACGATTTGGAGTTCAGATGTGCAGTAATCTAACCACGAAGGCCGAAGGTCTCAGTGATTTAATACGAAGCATCTGAACGACAAATCGTTGTATATGATCCGGTATATATCTATTTCAATTTTAACACGTTAATTTAAACACAAAAAGTTTGAAAGGGTACTATTTACTGTGTTAACAAGAAGTCACTGCCCTTCCGTGTAATGTTGCCTGTTCGCTTTTACTCCTCAATTAAAACAAACTATTTATCTTATTTGGTTGTTGCTGCTACTGATATTACAGACGATACGGGACGTGTAGTAAATATTACTACGATTTGTTTCAACCATGCCCCGTGATTATAAAACTTTTTTCATTGTCGACTCAGTTTGAGCATGTAATATTTTTTTCACAAGTACAATTTTTAAGTAATTTAAATTTTGTATACAGGCGTGTTAGACATATGTGTGTTTAGAAATTGTTAAATGTTATAATATTATACTGATTCAAAGTTAGAGCATGACTTCATAATAATGCCGATTCCAAGCGTATTAACGCATACACACTCGTAAATGTTGTGTAAAAAATTACGCGTGAGGGAATTTCAACAGCCCAAAATAGTTCCGGACTTCTGGAGTGATATACTTTGTTAGGTGTATCACGCTCAAATCCTTCTTGCGTATATAAAAGAAATTGTCGAGAGTGTCAGAATATTCAATAACGCAAACAATACAGCTTTCCTCCAAATCTTAATTTTATTCATTTATAGCACATGTCTTGTCCCCTTTTGACATTATACAGGTATGTTTGAGAAACGTAGACATTTCTTGACACATATTCTATTACAGATATCTATTTGCTTATAAGCCTGTGATATATTGTAAGAGTTAAACATACGAGCATTGTTAATGTTTGACACCATCTTTAATCGTTTAAAATCATTAAAAGCACATATATCTTTGACAAAAGCGTCTTGCATATGTGTTTTAGTCTCACTTTAAAATTATTAAAAATGATTTGTCTTATTTCATGGCATTGGCATGAAAAGCAAACAATAATGCTATAAGAACATTCGCTTAACTTTTATAAATGGTGTTTTGAGGTTTGTCATAATACATTTTTTCTAACAGCTTGTTGCATGCATGGAATCCGAAAGAGAGATAAAATTCTATCCATACACCAAAGTGAAGGTTGACGACCTTTTCGAATTCGTGGTACAGAAATGTACATACCTATGTACAATATATATAAACAGTTAGAATTACTTGAAAACATTTACTTTACCATTCATACCATAAAACTGATCAGATTTAATTACATTTCATTCAAACTCGACATACTTTTACGATGTCCTGCCTACAAGTTGATGATGACAACTTTCTAACAGCGGTTACTTCTCCAGTCAATAGACAGTACCCATTGCTAACAGAAATCGTTTTTCACAAGGTCTTGTCAAGTTTTTTACTGTTAAGAATTAAAATATAAGCAGTTTATTCAAACCATTGATTTTAACAGAATTAACATAGCGTAAGAGGACAGTTTTCGTCAGCAGCTGATATCTTGGGTACGCAGTCATTTGTTAGCGGAGCTCACCAACTAAAATATGTGCGGATAAATGAGAGAGATGTTATAATCGGAAAACCTCTAAATTTTGGCTTGGTTCAGATTAGTTAGGTCTATTTTTTGAACTATCAATTTTAATTTTGCTTTGCTGATGCACATATTTTACTGAATTATGTCACTTGTTTAGTCTAAAATATGTAAAAGCTGCCGCTTTCTTTTATAAGATATAAAACTACAACTACGTGTATGAAGGACACTTACAAAAAAAGAAAGTTTTAAAAAGTCCGACTTTGCTCCAGACATTTTGTGTAACCGTTCTATTACTAGCTGGTATAGTTTTAACAAATCATAATGGTGTTCGAGTTATGCGTTATGACACACTAAATTATTGTTCGAGTTATGCGTTATGACACTAATTCGTGAAAATTGGTTGTGGTTAACATAGGAACGTCATATGTCATGGAAACGAAAACCAGAGTAAGAATTCAGTTTGTCTTATTAATCACGATTGAAGCGAAAATGTTCTAGTGATGTTACATTTAAGTTTCAGAATTGCATTTAAAACCAGACCATTGTACATGCTAAAAGCATCTTGAAATGTGTGATTTATGACTGTCTTGAGCTACATGTACATCGCCCGCAGCCCTTAACTGCACACAACTCGCAACTGGAAAATGTATTAAGTATATGCTATATGTATGTATTCATGTGCTGGTTGTTGAATTAGATACATGTAACTAAAATGTTTAAACAAACGCATTTAGACATTGGTTGATCAAAAAACTAGTATATACCTGATATTTCGAGTTAAATTAGACTTGCGACACGAGTGTATCATGAGTAAGATAAACATGTCATTTTCAGGTTCGACATAGAGTTTGTATCAAACGATGGCTCTGCTGTCTTACAAATGTCCTTTAGATATGGTTACGTATCGCTTAACACAGAAACAACTGGCGTCTGGGAAGTAGAAGAGAGGTACCCGCCGCCTGACCCGTTTGCCTCTTACAAAGAGTACAGAATTCGCTTCGAGATATTTGACGCTTATTGGAAGGTAATCAAGCTATTAAGAACAAACTCTTTTTTGTGTTATCGTGCATTATTGCAGTTTGACTATAGTTTTAGGCTATTAAAAAGACCAAATTCTTTATCCACTGACTTCATACCAAATTAACGTGATTGTTGAATGGTTAGAGAGTGACATATATCGTTTTGTGGCTATGTGCACATCTATTTATTAGGTTCTGTTATGTTTAAAAGATCGTTTCAAAATGTAATAAGGTAACATAGTTTCTTCATTTGATAGATAAAATGTACCTTTAAAAGTTTCAGCCTATACGCTGGGTTTTGCTAAAGACGTAAATTTAAAATATCTTGATTTTCAGCTGAAAATTCCATTGCTCTATAGTGCGCTTTCTGTTTGTTTCCGTATTTGTATATCAGAGTAAGTTGCTTTTCTAGTTTGGTCAAAACAAAAAACAAATTAATATTGAATACATCATTATGTCATAAAGAATTTGTAAATTGTTCAGTTGAAGGAATCAGTAGTGAATTAACCTAAACTTCTATATTTAGAAGTTTACCTGGCCTTATAGAGCCTCTTATTTACTAGGTGATCACTGTTCTCTGCGCTTTTTCTTGCTTATCTTTTATCTTGGTTTTTATGAAAACATTTTTTAACATCTGGAATTAATGTGTAAAATCGAATATTACTGTTAACGTTATGAGCGTCAAAAATAAGCAGGTGGGGCATTGTTTTCTCCAGTACGATAATCATAGAAAGGGAATACTCTTTGTTAGGCATTTGGCTTCAAATTTTCAATGCTTAAATTACAGCAAAATTATATTATGCAATTTCATTTAGACGTCAACATTTTACCAGTTTTTCTCCACACGCAAATTCAGTGTTAAAGTTGAATCACCGTGAAAAATCGAATATTACTTTTAATATTATGAGCGTCAAAAATAAGCAGGTGGGACATTTTTGTCTCCAAATCGATAATCCTCGAAATGGAATACTTTTTGTTAGTCATTTGGCTTCAAATTTTCAATGCGTCAATTACAGCAAATTAATATTATGTCATTTCATTTAGAAGTCAATATTTTACCCGTTTCCAACATTTTAAAGAATTTAAAATTTTAACATTACAGATTAGGGCGCACATTTTTACGCAGCGGAACATTTTTTCTCCACACGCAATTTCAGTGATAAAGTTAAAAGTTTCTAGGCAAGTTCTACAAATTTAAGTCTATGTTTAGATGACAAAAATAATATTTCATATTTGAAATTTCATACCGTTTGAAATCAGATTTAAGCAAAGAAAGTTAGATACCATCTTCGTTTTCGGAACTTTATTTTAAAGATCGTTCGCAATTTTGATCAATACTGAAATGGGTATTACTCAACAGCCTTTTCTAATATTGTTTTTTCCCGTCTGGACATGATCTGACATCCAATTCCCGATTTCATTCGCTGTTCCCGGGGTAAAATACCAGATGTGTGAATGTAGCACTTTTCTTACAAAATAATTAAAAGTCGTGTTTATTTTCCAATGTACATCGTAATATTATCTATTTTGCATGTTTAATACGTACATGGTTTGTACTAAGTCTTATAAAATACAGTCATAAAAATTGAGTAGCTGTCGGAAGTATTTAATAGTATACTTTTAGAATAATATAATGCGTTTTGGATAGTTGATATATCATACATGTAGTTGCAGATTAATTGTATTTAAACTGTAACTAACATCTAGAGCTGCACAGTGTTTTTTTATATTTCGTGTAATGAAAGTGAAACTAGAGCTAAACTTAAACACTCACCAACAGTATAGCTGATAATTGTTGACTTCGGTGTAATATCATGTTATAATTTCACTGAATGGGTACCAAAAATGATATTTTATAATAATTACTTTCTGTGTTCATGAGTGAAATTAACTTGATATTACATCGTTATGAACAATTGTTCTGTTTATTTTATATTTAAACTTTTAATTGTGTTGTGTTTGTTTCATCAAAATGTCGAAATCGCCGGAAACGTCTTCAGAAAGTACATCACACGTGACATCATTTAACGACGTCATCGGCGTGTGGTATTCTGCTCGATATACTTTTTGACAGTAATCCTGGTAGATGATTTTGATAATTTCACTGAGTTAACAGTTAGATTATCGGGATAAAATCAACCGTTAAATTTTGATAAACCACCGAAAAACATAAAATAAATATCGCCTTTATAATGACAGAATGAAGATACACTATGGCACATTTGTTAATTTTTATCTTACTGTAAAAGATAATATTTCGCCAGATCTTTATTTTCGCTAATTTTTGCGAATGAAGCACTTCACGAATTCATCAAACTCGCTAAAAAAGCAAGCAAACAATAATTGTATATAAAATAGTGTTCGCTCGCGAGTTAAAAACTCACGAATAAATAGAAAATTGGAAAATCGTAAAAAAGCTCGAGAATATTAAGACGTTACAGCATATTTGTAGGTTTCAGAACCCTATCATTGTATCGATGCACTGTGTTCTAACATGTAAAGATACAATGTCCTACCTCATGCTTATATCTATTGTACAAATGTACGATGTAAAAACTTTTAACATTTAACATTAAACTTTCCAAACTTTCATACTAACAATAATAAAATTTGAATGTTACGTTGACTCTTTATTGGATATGAACCTGTAAAGTATGTCATGGACAAGCCGACATGGCGTCTGTCGAGTTTATTCCTTACCATTGCTATAAGCGGTCGTGTCCTTAGGCAAGGAACTATAATATCACATAATCTCTCTCATTCTTCGAGGTACATTACATATGTTGTGTGAGCAATATATAGAAGTAGTAAGAACTTGTTTCAAAATAAGAGTAGATGGATGAGTATTTATCACGTTAGATCCGGAAACATTGCATAACTAATTGTTTACGTACATGAAGCACATAATATCATTGTTTGAAAGCATTTTTGTCTGTTTCAGTTTCATTTAGTATTATACATGTAAAGATATAAACTGTTTATCTTTTACAGATATGTTATAGACCAGAAGTTATGCTGTCAGTATGGTCATCGACTGCCTTTTTCAGCAGTTACAGAAGTACAGGCAATTCTCACTGGACCACATGTCAACGTAGTCAGTGTAAAAGTCACAACAGCAGTCCCCTTAACCAGTGAAACTGATACATAAAAACGACTTTTTAACATCGATATACATGTAGTCAATTATACACATTTAGATGGCGATGTTCCCCGTGCTTCATCATACGGGGTGTAATTTTAATTGAAAAAGCAACAATTTCATGTTAAGTGTTGTGGTAAAATCGTCTTCAGTTTTGTTACATGTATTAATTCAATTTAAAGGTAATTTCAGAATATGACATATTTGGCATGAATGTTCTTTAAACTTACATGGAATTATGGAAATCTCTTTTCGTTTTTTTTCATCACCAGCATAATTGTTTACTCATCTACACAGAAATGATACTGTACCATTAAGTTAATATGCATAATTGCATAATTGACTGGAAAGCTGTTTTACAAAAGGACCATTAACTGTGCCAGTGTTATCACATCATCATTTGTTGTCTAAGACATTGGTAGAACTTGGTCTTGTAAAGTGATTGATAAGAAAAATAAACTAGGTTCTATTTAAGTTTACAATTGTTTTTCTACAACTGTAAGTTACTGACTTAACCTTTTCCTTTCAGTATCTTTATGCTGCAATATGTACATGTACAAGAAACAAAATCATGAAGATCGCTGAACAAAACAAGGAGATCTAGAATATTTATTTTTGAAGTAAACATTCAGAAATGGGTATTCATTTACTTAGTAACATCATTTTCTATCCGTCATAATTCATTTTGAAGCAAACTTTAGAAGTTAATTTTCATTTTAGTCATCCAGCTTTCAAATTCAGTACATGTATTCCAATATATTATTGGGCCTTCTAGCGTGATTAGATCAATCTATAAGTAGTTTATGATGATGGCATTAATTAGCATTTAAAGACAGTGATGTGAAATAAAGGTCATTATACATTGTTGAGACAAGCACCGAACTCAAACTCGTACATAGCGAAACCTATGTTTGACTTGGCTAGCACCTCGTCCAATATCGGATTATCAGCTGTGTACTCGTCCAATAGAATTCAGTAATGTACTCGACCATGTATAATAACCTCATATTATTTAACTCTATTGGCTCGCCTGTTCATAAGATATATATTCAAAGCAAAATTACATTGCTAGGTTAAGAAAACTTTAATGTGTATCGTCCATTTCCCGTACACCAAGATTTATACATTTTCCTGAGGTAGGTTTTGGCATCTACTAGATCTATACTATAATGGACGCGGTTTTGGTTAGATGAATTTGAATATAAATGATAAAAATCAAAAAATGATTTTGATTACCGGTACTAGGCAGTGATTTTAACTTGATTCATAGAGGGTTCTATTTTACATTTACTTATATACATGTACCTGTTGATCATTCCTTTATTGTTGTAAATGAAAGTAATATTACTGTTCAAACCGACCATCAAAACAGAAAGACATGTGTAAATGCTTTCTACCTTCTATGAAGTTTTAATCAAATCATATGAATATGTGTAAGAGTTTTATCCCAATCCCTATTGAAAAAAATGTAACACCATGAAAATCGCTTTTGACTATCCTAGTCTAAAATTGATAAATCCACCAAATTTGTAAGTAACATTTTCATTTCTATTCTATCTGTCAAATTTGGATGTAACTTCGTATAACTTGTCTCTTTCGTGTTTTTAAACTATTCCTTTTGTTGTAAGCATAGTTCTTGGCCATGCTATAAATTGACCATTTAGAACAGTAGTACAGTGGCGCTCACGTTTTTGTTCCGTTTTTCGGCAGGAAAACGCGAGCAGCGCCCGTTTTTCGCCCGTTTACCGAACGGGCGTTTTTCGGCTCGCATCGTTTAAAAAACGCGTTTTTCTGCCCGCCCCGTGAAAAAAACGGCTGGTTGCATTGCACATGCGCGAACAGCGAGTTCCTGCGTTTTTACCCGTTTTTTTACCCGGAGTACGACATGCGCATGCGTGAAAAGCGAGTTCCTCCGTTTTTTGCGGGTATTTTACCGGGTAGCAAATGCGCATGCGCCCCATGTTTTTTCACTTTCTGAATTTTGGTAAATTTTATCAAATTATAATACATCGTATGTATATTGTGTTTAGAAAAGATGTTAGGTCAATCCTTACTTACTTCTAAAGATCACAAGTAGATCTATAATAATAAATCTAAAGTCTCGTTTTGATAACAGGTGCGCGTTACTTACAGCGACGCCATTTTCATCATATCCCGATGTTGATATAGTTAATTATAGTAATCGATCATTCTATTTTATAAAGCAAGCATTTGTCTACATGCTTTTGTCTTGAATGATATTTTGAATGTAGAAAGTGGAACTGACTAACGTTACTCTATTAGTGTAGGTAGAGACGAAATAGGATCAAATCTGGTATGCACCATTTTTGAACTTGGTGGGTGGGGTGCATGGTTTTCTTTTCGATTTGAATGGAATACGTTTTAACAAAAAACAAAAAACTGGCACTTCAACAATGGAAGGTTGATTGCGCAACACAATTTAAAAAAACAATGTTTTAATGATAGGTTGTTAAAACTTTCAGATGAACTGTTTTACTGTTCCAAGTGCCATTAATTTGCTAGACCTCTTCACAGATCTTATATTTTATGTATGTTTCGCAACGTTACACCTATTTTTATGTGCTCGATAATAAGCAGACAGTATAGTTTAAGTTATGTTAACCGGCGCATTATGCTCAATTAAGATACATGTACCTAGATCAATTTCACTCTGCCGAAAACTGTCCCCGATTTGGGACACAATCTCTGGATCCGGTGACTAAAGTAGATTATTTATGTCTCCGTATTGGTGAATCTGCCTAAGCAGAATTTTCCGCTCTAAAATGAAGAATCAGATGTCACTTTTAACAGACTGGTTACATTGCCCAATTAAGCTTTTATTGCCCGATTCGGCTTTAATTTTTGAAAAGAAACTAACATTTATAATATAAATTTCAAGAAATATTTAATGAATTGCTTTGAAAAACATACATATCTTCTGCTGGTGTTCCCTTGTTATAAACACCTACTTTTTATCCAAATAAAATGTACACTTTTTTGCTCAAGAGGCTTTGCTTATTTTACATCAAAAGTACATAGAAAGTGAAATTAAAAGTGCCTGAATTCTGGCGCTAAAAGTGGCTGATTATGGTTCTGTGATGTATTGAAACACTGTAATTAGAGACGCCAAATAAAATTTTGGTATCAATTCAGAAATATCGATGATATAGCGGTATAACGATACACAGGCGTAATAAAATCACCAATCTCTTGACTATTTGTACTAAACATATGGTTCTGGTCTATAATATAAATCAACCCTTGGCTGCGGTACTGAAATATTATTGCCTTTGAGACCACATTTCATTAAGTTATCATTTGTTATAAAAGCATGGAACTCTGTGTAGAGTGGTTGTTTATATTGCGGTTGAGTTATGATGGAATTTTGAATGTGAAACTGTAGATCATCGCACAGTTAAACATCGATATACAATTTTTCAAAACGGCAATCGATATCGAATGGAAAGTGTTTGATCGTTGATATATCGTGGTCATTTGAATCGATTACATCCCTAACTGTAATGTTGTATGCACCATATTCTAGGACTTCAGCCGTAATCTATAAAATATTGATGAATTTAAGCCTGATCGAGCAATAAAAGCTAGATTGGGTAATGTTACCAGTCTGTTAAATAAAAACCTGATATTTTATGAAAATCACCACTTTATAACCATTGGCCCAAGTTCTTTGAAGCTATTATTCCTATTTCTCATTACATTTATAGTATCAAAGACAATCTTTCTGATTAACCCAACAGGTGTACAGCTCAAACTGCGCCATTTTCGTTTTCAAAGGTAAACACACTTTTGGTACGGATCATTACTATACTTAAGGACAAAAGTTCTGTCTGGTATAATTAAAGAAATACAAAAACTGAAAATGGATATATTGTTCATAATTAGAAAATCATAAGAATATCATCATTTTCGAGTCAATTAACACATTTTCAATGTTCGTGACGTCGAATCGAATGTTCGTGGGCGTTCAACGCATTTGCAACATGTGTTGTGTGCTCACTTTCCTCCAGCCGACATAAAACGCGCACATTTTTCTATCTTGAAAGCTTCGTAATAACAACAATGTTAAGTTTTTGTCTAAATTATACGTCTTTCAATGGGACTATCCTTTGGTAACAAAAATCACTTGAAATTTTTGTGATTATAAGCTTCATGTACGTAAAATATAGATACATGTGAAATTCATGGTTTATGCCATCACGGTTGATTGAATGCTTTTGTATATAATTCTTTACACCTTGTAATGTAGCAAGTAGTCTCAAAACATAAATTTGCAAATAAAAAATTAAAAGCAATGTACAATTAAAATTTAATTAAACAATTTTGAACCGGACAGAACTTTCGTCCTTAAGTATATATATGACAAGACTGATAATAATCTACCATTTTGCCGAATTAGTGATCCTTGGCTTCTGAGTATCCAGATGCCCGGTTAGCTTAGTTGTAAGAGCATCTGAATTGCAAGCAGAAGGTCGTGGGTTTGAATCCTACACTGGATGTTTTCTGCAACCAAACTTAGTGTATAAGAAATATTTATGAATATCTTTAATTGGATTGTATTTTAGGGCTCCTGGGAATAAGGTCACTGTTACTAAAAATAGGGAAACTGTATTATATTCGATATCTTTAGTTACAGTCGACATAATTAACCAACTTTTGTTTGTAGTGAGTATTTAAGAAGAGATGGCTGGGTTTTTGGGGCTCCTGGGGTCATTGTCAAGGTCACTAACTAAAAATAGAAAAAACCGTAATATGTTCAAATTGGCATAATGTAACTTTAAATTATTCAATGAGTTATACATATGAATAAAGACTTTTTAATTAATTGGGATTGTGTTTTGGGCTCATGAGGTTAAAGACCAGGGTGTTTTTTTTTTAAATAGAAAAATGGGGAAAAAACAACATCTTTAGTTGCAGTTGAATTATTGTGACCAAACTAAGTGTCTAGTTATTTTTATGAAAACCTATTGTGGGATTGAGTTCTTGGGCCGGGTGAGTGTAGCGCGATTCCTTCGGATATGACACCACTGGGGTTACGACTGTTTTTTCACGAGTCCAGGAAGCGGACTCGAGAGTGACTCGATAAGCTACAAGCTTTCTTCACATTAGAGCTAAAATAAATTAGTATAAACAAAGGACACTGTTACTTAAAACATGGTGATAAATAAACTTAGAAGGATGAAATCAGATGAGCGTCATAGTTATGAAGATGTGATGTGTGCAAAGCTTTTATTTCATACTAGTATCATATTATGCTTTTCTTATATTCAGGTGCACAAGTTAAATAGGAATCATGGTACTTCCAGCAAATGTACGTGGTGCTATTCTGAAGCTATATGCACAAGGTAGAAGTAGTGTCTACATCTGTGATTATTTAGCTAGTAACCTTTCCTACAGCATAACATCACGAGGAATACGACTTTTTCTGCAACGTGCACCAAGGAGTAGAGTTAGACGGTGTGATCGGAAGTTATTTGAAATTCTTGTTGCAAAAAAAGAGTGACATGACTGCATCTGCAGCACAGGTTAGGATAAAGACGGTATTTGGTGTGACATTGTCTTTGTCAACAATAAAGAGGATGAGAACTAGCCTTGGATGGAGCTGCAAGAAAACCAGCTATTGCCAAATCATCAGTGGACCAGCATGCAAGGCTAGGAAAAGGTGGTGCCTTGGAAGATTGAGTACCTAAGATACATTTGAAGATGTAATCTTTACAGATGAGTCCTCGGTAGAGATTTCAGCACATGGAAAATTAACGTTCTACCGGAAGGAAGGTGGAATGGCAAGTGTTCCTGCCAAGGCTTCAAAGGCAAAACATCCGTACAAGGTAAGCTATTGATCATAGACATTGCAGTATCCTATATATTTTAAAATTTTGAAAATCTGCTTTTTGCGGTATTTATTAGTATAATCTAATATAAGCTAATCGGTTCTAGATCTACTTACACAAAGAATTCTATGCAAAAGTAGCATTTAACTTGTGTATATATAGGAGAGTTGAGAAATGAACAAAATTAATGTGTTTAAATCAGACAGTCTTTACCACATTGAAGTGCGCATGTTAAATATTGTTGAATAATAATAAAAGAAATTTGCCTATTGAGAATTTCTGAACAAGTTGTAGTTTTAACATTTTTAAAATTACAGCTGAACAACTTGACAAATCAATAATGATGCATCAACACAATCAATTACTTCAGGTGCACGGTTGGGGTGGCATTTCGTACAAGGGACAGACCAGCATTTGCATATTTACAGGAAGGGTGGATTCGGTTTCATACCAGAAAATCTTAGAGCAGAACCTACTTCCATTTGCGTCGAAGCAGTATCCTGGAGGCTTTAGACTTTATCAGGTATGCATTAAGTATAGCAATATTTTCTTTTGATCATCAGTAGCACTTACTGTGATTTTGATGGTAGTACCCACCACTGGCCACCAGGGACTGGTTGAGTACTGGTGGTTAGTACTTGAATAGGTTCCAAGTACACAATGTTTAAAGAAGTACTCTAGGTTACAAAACCTTTTAATAACTGTATATATACTGATAGAATAATGATAGAACCATGTTCTATTCACTCTAAAACATTGTTGACACATTCAATTATTTTGTATTCAAGTCTTTTTTATATTTTGCAATATCACTGAAAAAAATACAGTTCTATATTTCTTACATGTACATTAAAGCGACTGCACTCCAGATGGACAAGTTACGCTAAAAAAAGAAAATTTTCAATTTCAAGAAAACAATTGTCATTACTGTATCAGGGGCATTGTATTATGATAACGTGACAAGTTTTCTAACAAAAGAAACAATTAAAATGTGTTGTTTTGCTTACTTTTATTGTAGAATATATCACCCCGTGACTAACGGGGTGGGCTTTTGGTATACTAATATTTTTAACTCGCATCAAATCAGCTGACTCCGTAGTGTAGTAGGTTAAACCGTTGTAAATTTTTGTAAGCGCAAAGATCCGAGTTCAAAACCTGGGTCGGGTAAATATTTTTTCTACCTTTATTTTTAGCTCTTACACAAAGAAAATAATCTTGATGCTGACAAATTGAATATATATTGATTTTACCAAAAAATTAAAATTTACCAAGAAATTGGAGTGCAGTCGCTTTAATTTTAAAAGTAAAGTAATGAATGTTTTTGTAAAAATAAGTCATTTCCACCGGTAAGACAACGTTCTTGGTAAAATGAGAACTACTTGTCAATATGGTCCTGGGACTTTAAGCTAAACTAATGGTACAGTTTGCTCTGAAAAAAAACCGATCAGGTGTAAAATCTGTAAATCTTTGAGCAAAACATCTAACATGAATATTCTCTAAGATATGACTGCCATGTTTACCAAATATCAAAATTCACAAATATTAGGGCCATGACAGCCCTATATCGCTCACGGAGTAGCATTGCCCTTCATGGCAAGGTCACAAATCCAACACACCACACAAATATCTAAATATTAACTCTCACAGTCATATGTCCACCAAGACAAATCCAAGGAATGGGCACTACATGCTCAGGTTAGCCAGAAAATGTATAAATGCGAATTCTATTTCTTTGAAAAACAACACTTTTAGACAAGAATAAAATATTCAAATAATTATGTGTACTGATAAAAGTAAAAGGAATCCGTCCCAAATCATACAAAAGTAGTGTTTACTGGAAATTTCTATTCTTCAAAACAAAACTGATAATTACACAAAAGTATAAGTATTATCTCATTCACATACATATTACCAGATCAGTACACTGCAACAGTAAAAAGTTGTTTACAGTATAGGTCTATATGCATGTACATTTATATAGAAATTCAAAGTTACAAATGTACACAAATTATCTCATGGTTATATATTAATTTAGATTGATTAAATACATGTATCCTTATACTGTTCTATGCCATTTAAAATCAAAGAGGTCTTTTTTTGTTTGTAAACTGGAATTACCAAACAAATGTTTTTCACAATAAAAAGCAATCAGGTAACATGGTGCTGAATCACATTTTTTCCAACAGATATATTGTCAGTCAGTGTTTATGTCTGATTTCTAGTGAGTAATTATGCCAACTCATTACTGATGACCTGTATTCTAGCTTTCACAGCAAAATCCATTCAGATGGAGGACTGTTTGCACTAGTCTAGTCTGACAGAAAACAACACCAAGCTTTGTAGAACTTGTACTGCAATGAATAAAGAACACATACATTAAGCTGACATGATAAACATGCTTTTAGAATGCAAGCTGGCAATGTTGTTGTAACTTAACCTTATTTCACATTCATAAGTAAATACACAAGCTGATCTGTTGCCACTGCATTATAGAATATCAAAATATGAATGAAATATGTCAAATAGTCAATACCAGTTATGTCAATATTAAATTGCTAGGTTGCTTATAAATACATTTGTCATGAACATATAAACTTTCCACTCAAAAAACAGATATTTTTATACATAAAGTAGAAAATAATAACTTCAAATGAAATAATGACATGCATTACCAAAGTTTACCTCCATTTTGATTTCCACAATCCAAAATGCCAATCAGGTGAAAACTTGGTAAGTCCAGCCATCAAGTTGTTCAGAGTCTTGTGATGCAAGCCTAAAATGAAGACAGTTGAGGAAGAATTGCATATAAATTATTACTTTTTATCTTAAAAATCACAACATGTTACTATGAAAATTGATAAACAAATCAACATAGTATAAGTAGATAATTAACAGCTATGAATGTTTTTCTACATACTTGATGCCACTTAGTTGTCATGTACATACCTGAAA
>JAFMSR010000009.1:38992615-39062728 GCA_022818135.1 Saxidomus purpurata | reverse complement strand
CTAAGAATGCATTTGGTACGGAAATAATCAGATTAAAAAAAAATCGAAGTGGGTGGGGTAAAAATATCTGTTCTATTTTTATCGATTACAAAATGTAGACACACATTTTGGTATAGACTTACTCTCCCGAAATTCAAGATCCTTCCCAAAGTTGTAGATGGTAAGAAATCTTAAATTTACTCGATGCAATATAAAGAAATCCCCAAGATATTATATATGCCGATTTTAAAGAAGTTCCTTCCTTTAAGCATAAAATCACTGCATTTCGAACGCCCGTGCCGAAAAAAAAAGCACGGGGACATGTCATTTTTTTATGTCCTTCTAGGTCTAAAGGTTATGTAAAAAAAGATTTAGAAAAATTTATCGGTCAATTTTTGTATGGCAAACAATTTAGAATTGTCTACAATTCGTGTTGATTTAGAAGTGGGTGGGGTAATTTTAAATGCTTTATTTTTCTTTATGGCGATGGTGAATCGGTCGTCAATGCCTTTACCTCAAAGATACATTTCAACCAGTTATACATCTGATTATAAAATTTATTGTTTCGAGGAGATAAAAAAAAATGACATGACTGTCGATTTTTCGATTTTTTTGAAACCTTGAAAATTAAGAAAACATACTACATTTATAAACGCCTGTTGCGCGAAATCAATGACGGTGACCTTTCTTTTTCTTTGCAGTTTTTTATTTGGAATTGAATAGGGTTGATATATAGCGAGTTTAAAGAAAATCTATCGAGTAGTTTTTTTCCAAGCATACCACCTTTAAGTTAACAATGTTTATTTTTATATGACACAGAGTAACTTTTGTTCTGAATTCTTGCGCGGCAATTATGTGGTGAGAACTAGTCTCACTGGAAAAGTGATGTATGACGTCATTTGCAAAAGTTATAGAGCTATCCAATAGATACATTTCCCCGGTTTTACATCGATTGATTCTGTTATGCTTTGTTTAATAAGTTATCTTCAATCACCTCAGCCGCCCATTAATTTTTATATCAACAGTATCTTAGGAACCTTTACAAATGCTTCAAGGTGAAACTGTCTCGAGCTTACATTGTTGCACATCCTTTATTTGCATAGATTGTTTTAGACGCGCAATGTGTTATATTTCTCATAGCGCATTATTCTTAACATTTAAAGTAATCTAGGAATGTGATTTCAATATCATGAATTATGCAACTACAAATAATGTTGGTTACACATTATTTATGTACAAATCATCTTGCACATTGCACAAAAAATGTCAAGTGTACGATGTACACCAAACCACGATAAAGAAAAAAACACTTTACAAATGGTCTGACCACCACCTCGAAAAGTATACATATAACATTAGAGCAAATAACAAAATCTATACAATTTCCTGGTAAATGAACATGACCAAATAACTAATCAACACGCGGGAAAATGATAGGAGGTATTAGAAACATGCACACATCGATATGAGTAATGTACAGCCTGCCCTAGACCTCTGAATAAAGTGCCATGTCAAAACTTTGCACAGCGTAACAAGAGCCATATGCTTAAAGTTTTGCAAACTTAAAAATATTATTGGATATTTCTCAATTGACACTAGGGCTGCTTTTATGAGTACTGGGTATGCAAAACAACATGTCTCCAGCACAACGTTGTTATATTTAAGATTTATGTTTGAAAAGAAACAGCATTTTTATATTCAATTATGTTCAACTACAATCTATATCTAACATTCTAAACTGACTTGTACATATTTTTAAACTTCCATCTACGGTCATTTCGATGTATGCTTGTGAAGAAAATATACACTGAATTTTTGCAATGAAACACACAATGTTTGCAAAGTCATGCCCACTTTTGCATAGACACATCCACTGTTTTTGCAAAATATTTTCACGAGATGTTATAGAATAATGAGGGCATTCGGTGAAAGTTTATTTTCTAGAACAGCAAAAGGTAACAGCTGATATAAAGACGCCTTTACACTTATGACGTGAGGATAGAGTCAAAAACTCGTTACCTTATTGAAAAATATTTACAGTACACCTGTGTGTTGCTCCATGGTAATTTAACTCTAAATGTATTTGTCTTTAATTAAACAGCTGCCATATCCTTGTAAGCATACTTCAAAGATAAATTAATGATTCTTGTGGAACTACACGCCCGATTGTAACGGCTTTAATTACTTTATTTAAGTACGGTTCGGGAACTTTTAAAACTATAAAAAATGGCTTAATTATATACCAACATTTACTTCTATTCACTTTAACAGTTAACACACCGATGCACTCGTATCTCAAGATTTGTTGCCAATTACCATAAGTTACGATTTTTTTAATTTATGAAAACTAATTTCTGTCCATATACAATGTATAATTAGGAAAATGGGATAGAGATTCTGCCCTGTTTAATGTATAGAAAAGTGTTTAAACGATATAGCATAATATGACTTATTTAAAATTCATTACCTAGACCCTGCCGGAAACTGTTGAACATTGCAAAATATTGTCAGTATCTAAGATGACTTAGTGGAATTTGAACTTAAACAGGCCATTCAGAATATTTCAGAGAAAACGTTAATATTATTGAGAAAAAGATTTGTTCTTGTTACAATGTAAGGTAATGTACACATATATGTAAATAAGACGCTGGGGACACGTAACGTATATTAGGGCTTTATCGTTGGTACCGGTTTCCCATATGACCAACGCCACCAGAAGACGTTAGTTATTTTTGGTTTCGGAGGATAGTGCAAGATACAGAAAGCGTCCCAATTCCGGAGACACCCCTGGTTCTCATACATGCCAGGTGTAAAGCACCCATACATGGGTCCACGGTTTTAGTCTCATCCGAAAGACTGTTAGTAATTTCAGTTGGTCAGCCCCGGGAATCGAACCCACTACCCCGAGATTACAAGTCTCGTGCTCTACCGATTGAGCTAACCGGGCTGGGGACACTTGATTCGAATCGTGTTATATCGTATACCTGTCACAAATACTTGATAGCGCTCACGTGCCGGGTCTGCAAAAGTATGTGTAGACCTGGAAAATGATGTGTAGACCTACATGCATTTCAAGACGTCATTTCTGTAATATTTTCGTGTAATTTGCACTACTTTTTGGATCGATTGAATTTATTCAATCGTATCCAAAGTTAACAGAGTATTTCAGACCCTTACGGCCGAACTCTTAACACAAATTCTTGTCGAATACGACCGAAAAGTAGTTCTATATATTTAATGAAATAAAAAGAATTGTAATGCATTACATTGCTTTCTGTTTTCATTATGATATATTGATGAATAAATGTAAAAGATTAAAAATTACCAAAAATCAACGAGGCATCTGTTCTGTATAGAACTAGTTTCCTACGCGGTTTATATCAGAACAGTTTTCAAGTCAGACCGGAGACACTAAAAGACAACTAATCAGGCCGATATTGTGTTTGTGATCATAAACAATTGGAACATCGGAATACGTTATGGAACCACTTTATATAGGTACTCTTGAATGTTAAATTACAAAACTTGGATTTTGACATAAAACAACGATTCTTTTGTAACTTGGCAACGCCTCTATCATCAAAATGTTGTCATTTCGTGTCTAAAAGATAGGCCGAAACACTAATCTAAAATACGCCTTTATGCGTTTAGGTATAAAACTGAAACTTATCAGCAAATAAACTTTACAGAGGCACTTGTAGATGTCTATTTGAAATATGGCAACATTGTAATTGTTGTACTTTATGTAAATGCGTGGTTCGAAAATGGTACGAAAATGTCCGCATTTTGCCGAAGTCGGTTCGTACCTGGGTATGAATAACTAAGAAATCACATAGATCTACATGTCTTAGATTTTTAAATGTAAACAAAAATGCAATAATCTAAAGGGAAAATCAAATTCATTTCTCTGGATCATGCTGTCATTTACAAAGAACAGATATTAACTCAATATAAATACAAATAGGGCTTCTTGTATTGTAACTTAAACTTTCAAACTTTACCATGATTCTTTTGCTACACTAAATTTTGGCGGGAACCTTCATTATTATAATCACCATCATCATTATTACTTGTTACGAAATACTACTAGAGTCTAGTATATGTTAAATATGAAAGATTATAGCCTGCTGTTAAAATATTCAGTTGGTGTTTTAGACAAGTTTTGAAAATTTAAAACAGCATGGTAGAAAGGCTGGTAATAATAGACCCAGTATATTGCAATTCGCAGTATTTTGGAAGCACTCACGGAGATAGTTAATGTTAGCTGCAATTTACTTTGAAAAACAGAAGAGCCATTGTCATAACCTTCTTGACATCAGTCGGCACTGTCGTCTTGAATCTGATAAAACTTTCTTAAAATTCACTTTCTCAGTAACAATTAAAACCTTGAAACTTCAGACAATTGCTTGGAATCATACAACGGCATCTGTGTCCAAGTGATTAAGGTCACTGACTGATGTTTACTTGTCCCTCACCGCTGTAGGTTCGTGCCCTACTTGGGTCGAATTCTTTTATGTCTAGAAGCTATCTAGGTTCTACTCAGGTGCCCGCTCATGACTGAAATAATGCCCGAATTGGCACCCAGGATCTTCCTCCTCCATGAAAGCCGGAAGTAGCAAAATGACTGTTGAGTGCGACGTTAAATCCGAATCAGTCAACCTTATGGGCATATCCCATAAATTTTGTATGACATTAAAAGTTGTTCAAACTATATTTTTTTTTCAGTTCAGTTTTGTCAAAATCCATTTATCAGTTACCATTCACAGCTTAATACTTCATAAGGGTAGTTGAACATAGTCACTGAATGCAAAATGTAAGCACATGGGTTCCTATCTCAAAAGTAAAATTTACACAAATTGTTATAGGTCAAAATGTGTGGACAGTTGTGTCTCCAGTTTATAACTTAACTCGTGCAAGGGTTGTCTGGATATTTACACATGTATTTACACATGTATGTGTACAGTCTGTTTGTCCTAATATTTACACATGTATGTGTGCAGGCTGTGTTGTTCAGAGACAATCGATCCTCCAGCACTTTCAGTCCTTTGATTATGAGGTGTACTATATTATAATTATAGACTAATCCTTCGGTCAATATATAGTTTTGCTATTACAAATTGTATATTGTTTCAAATATGAAAATCGCTAAATGTCTAACACTGTTCTTACGCACAAAATGCGTCTTAAAACTATATATTGACCTCAAAATTAGCCTATAATTGTATAGTATATCATATTATTCCTCTGCTCGAAGAATATACATGTGCCGTGCATTACTAGTACACATGATGTGGGTCTAGTCCGTATATAGCAAGAATAATGTACCCTTCTATAACGTATATGCTGCGTTTACAAGTCCATATACACAACCCGTTTTCGAAGCATCTGCTTATTCCGTATACATGTATTACTAGTATACAAGATGTATATCTCGCATAAACAACTGCGTTTACCTGTCCAGTATTCGAATAATATTCATGTATACTGCTAGTATATGAGATGTGGATCTAGTCCGTATATGGAAAGAATTCTGTTCCCGAATATAACATATATCATGCATAAACATATATGTATCCCTACCCGGTATAATCTAGATATACAGGCAATATTCGGGATATCTAAAACCATGCGAATACTTAGTGACTTAAATACTTAATAAAGTTCGGCATGTTGAAACAAAGGCAAATCTTTGTATGATTACTTTCAAAAAATACACAAAGTGTTTTTAAATGATTTTAATGTTTCTAAAATGCGTAACTTACAGATTGTTCGATTTAGGCCTGTATATACTTTATATAACAGAGGCAATTAAATGACGTTACCAATTACAACAAAAGTGCGTTAGACCTCTCAATAATTATGCAACACAAGCATATCTACGTCAAATTAAACGCAGGATTAAAATAAACAAAAATATACACACGACGTATCAGACGTAATACTTTTTTCATTCTTTATAGTTACACAGGTGATGGAAACAATGACAAAATTAAATTAGTTTTTGCTCATTCATTCATTCATTCTTTATTTGCA
The DNA here is from genome assembly GCA_022818135.1 of Saxidomus purpurata. NCBI lineage: Eukaryota > Metazoa > Mollusca > Bivalvia > Venerida > Veneridae > Saxidomus > Saxidomus purpurata. Next base: position 39,056,716 of record JAFMSR010000009.1, on the reverse strand, counting down.
AATTGGCAAATATCGTGCATATGGCAATACAATAAACATGTATAACATATGGCAAACAATGAACGTTACGACATAATCTAAGTACGAAACATGCATAAATGTTACTTACTGATTGAAAAAAACTAACTTGTTTTCATACTTCCGACAACAGCATTACGATGCACAAATCCATAATATATCAGTTTACATACATTCAACAACACAGACTTTTTATGTGATGACATTTTTACAAATTTATTTACTGTAGGGAATGATGTATTTTTCAGATATTTCTTTCTTAGTGAGTCATAAAGAAGACAACAAAATACATCAAAGGACTGAAAGTGCTGGAGGGTCGATTGTCTCTGAACAACACAGACTGTACACATACATTTGTAAATATCAGGGCAACCCATGCATGAGTAAAGTTAGTGTCTCCAGTTTGTTGATAACTTTACTCATGCATGGGTTGCCCTGATATTTACAAACTGAATCAACAAACTGGAGACACAAATGTCCACAGAGTTTGACCTTTAACCATATGTGTAAACTTTACTTTTGATAGGAACCCATGTGCTTACCTTTTGCATTCAGTGACTACATGTATGTTCAACTACCCTATAAAGTATCATAGCTGTGAATGGTAACTGAGAAGTGGAATTTTACAAACCTGAACTGAAAATTCAAAGTTTGCACAACTTTTAATGTCATTCAAAAGTTATGGGATTTGCCCATAGGGTTGAGTGTATTGTGTCAATAATACAAAATAAATTCCTATCCTAAATTGTAGGCAAAAACTGAACAATGAGCAAGATCAAAGAAGACACAGAGTAAATTAATAACTGAACAAGAAAAACAGTGGTACAAAGTATCACAGCGGGCCCACAAACAAAACTGGCATGTAAATATTCTAGAAATTGGTGATGATTGATGTTGAGGCATGGCCCCAAAAGAACCCAAGGAAACCAATTCTGGTTGTACAAGCAAAACCTGACACGACTACTGACTGAACTTTACTGTTATCGAATAATATGTATACATTATGTCTAATATACATTATCCTTATAAGTTTGACATGGATGAAGTTTTCTATGATTATTTGCTGTAAACATTTAAAATGGTTTAAAGTCTTAAAATTATAAGTAAAACAGAAAAAAAATGTAAAAAAAAAAAATCTGTATTAGATGGGTTTCGAATTCGCGTCCGCCGCAGTAACTCAGCGCGTTTCAATTTCCAGCATAATCCGCCGACTATAGAGTTATAGGTAAAAAACGAGTTCTTATAAATTTGTATGTCCAAGTCGTTCGTTGGCGCATTGATAGTATTTACGATTAATTACACATTTAAAGAATAACAACGAAATAATATTATTCTATTCTGAAATGTTTTTAAATTATTTAGATTTATTACTATATAATTTTGAAAACAGAAATCGCTATAATGCCTAACAACTGTTTATATGGAACTATTTGTTTGTATGTTGTGCGTTCGGCCGTAAGGCCGATATACTCTGTTAACTTTGGCTCGATTTTAACAATCGACCCAAAAATGATATTCAGACTCAATAACCTTCATGTTACCATAACCTTCATGTAACATAATTTACATGTTCTATTTTCTCTGTCTATACCATGATATCTTCCTGTTTCTATTTCTAACGAATGGGAGCCTAGTCTAAAACGTGACATTTGTATGCGATATCCGTCATTCAATATATCAGATAGATATTTTTCAAAACCAAAATTCGACTTGAATTTTTTATAATATTCCAATTTAGGTGATGCATTTACTTTTTCATGCCATTCTTCGGTGTACTGATCTCTGAGACGTTGCTTAAACATCGAAATATAACGAGAATAATCTACCAAATTATTATCAAAAGAAATGAGATATGAAAAACCTAGATCATTCAAAATAGAATGTACTTGTTGTGCCCAACATTTTCCAGGTATGTTTGTACACTGGGCCATATAAGTATAAAATAGTGGGGAGTTTACATTTTTCTTTATCTTTATCCAGAGTTTAAGTCCTCGCTCTTTGCACAATATAGAAAGGGGAATTTTACCTAATTCTCCATATACAAAAACATTTGAAGTTTGTTTACGCACACCTCAAATGTTCTTATAAAATCTAATTTGGAGCTTATCCAACTCTTTAAAATTGTACACGCCCCAGACCTCTGAACCATACAATAAAATAGGATTAATCATAATGTCAAAAAGATAAAGTTTAGTTTTAACATCGAATTTTACTCTATCAAACAAAGACATAAGGTTATAATAGGCCTGAAGTGCCTGATCATGTAGTGTCTTGACCGCTGCAGAAAAATTACCCGTATGTGTAAATTTAACACCTTAATATACGAAATTGTCAACTCTTTCACAGGTTCTCCATTAATCGTTATTTCAAAGTTCACATTTGATTTACGTTTTTCAAAGACACATACTTTTGTTTTGTTTACATTGATTTTAAGTCGCCACCTACAGGAATAATCATAAATATTGTTAACTTGTTCCTGGAGACTTGTTGGATCAGTTGTGAATAAAACTATATCATCTGCAAACAATAAAATATATTTCGATAGAAGATCAGTATCATTTTCAGTTAATGAATCTATATCTATAAATTGTTCGATATCATTTAAGAACAAAATATATAGCAGGGGAGATAATGGTTCTCCCTGTTTCAAACCAATGGTAACTTCGATGAAGTCGGACATATTCAGATTTGCATTCAATTTGACCCAAGACTTCACAGAATTGTACATTGCTTTAAGTATTGTTAACATCTTACAGCTTATGCCAGTATCAAGGAATTTTATCCAAAGAGCATCTCTAATAACTGTGTCAAATGCCTTCTCATAATCAATAAACATACAAACAATTTAGAATTTTTAGCTAGTACCTTTTGTATTAAAGCAAATTGTGCATTTTTGTAAAAATATCTTCTGATTCACACCATTTATTAATTCTATTTCGTAGTATTAGATAATTTTTTTACCCATGGTATTAACTAAGGTTATACCTCTATAATTAGATGGATTTATAACATCTCCCTTTTTATGTATTGGGACAATAATTCCCTTACACCAAGCCTCCGGGTATATACCTGTATTGTATATATTATTAAAACAGTACATAAATAAGGACTAATAAAGTGCTTAGCATCTATGAAGAAATCTGCAACAACATTATAGCAATCAGGGCTTTTGTTTCTGTTCATAGACGTAATAGTTTTAATGATTTCCTCAACAGTAAATGGAGCTCCTAACTGCTCAACGTGTATAGGTTCATCTCTGTACTGGGTATAGTCTGATGGATTAAAATCACAATGCGGCGTGTTTGAGATATTGCAAAAATGTTGCAAAAAGTCGTCCATACATAAATTACTATCTTATTTCTTTGTTTGTTTAAACTTCTTGATGTACTTCCAAAACTTTCATGGAGAATATTTGCTCATTTTCGACAATTTAACCTTTTCTCTGTTGTAATAAGCTGCTTTCGTTTTATTCTTGACCTTTGCATAATAGCTTCGACTAGACAAAAATTGTAACTTTTTATAATCGGATTTTTCTTTTAGAAACTCTCTTTTAGATTTATAAAATAAAGATTTTGCTTCCGTGCAGTTATTGTTAAACCTGGGTGTATTTCTTGTATTTTTATTCGATTTTGAAGACACTGTTTTACCGAAACACTGATAGGAAACATCCTGTATTACTTCAGTCATTGAATTAATACAACTATCTATATTTATTTTACTGGCTGTCATCTTATCAGAAATATCATCAAAGATATGCCGCTTTAATTCTAAAGAATTTTAAAATATTTTCCTATCCTCAGTATTCCAAATTATCTTATCAATCTGAGGTAAATTTGACAGACAAATTCTTCTTACATTGTAACTTAAAGAAAAAACTAATGGACAATGATCTGAAAATTCAGTCAATGTCAATACTTCCATATCATTTAAAGCAGAAAAACTTCTACAATGCGTCAATAAATAGTCAGCTGTACTTTGAATACATTTATTTCCGCGTGTCGAGTGAAAAGTACATTCACTCGTTTCTAAGCGTCCATTTGCTAATTGTATATTACATTATTTGCATAAATTTAATAGCCTATTAGCAAACGAGTTCACGTGCTATTATTAATTTACAACTATAGTCGGTTATCAAGTTCGATAAGAGCTAATGTTTCACTTTGCTTGTCTTGTATACTAAAAATAAAACTTATCTTATCTTATCTTATCTTCTTTGTTTATTATCTTATCTTACAACTGTTAACAGTATCTAAACAATGTTAATTTGACAATCCCTTTCTATTTAAAGCACCTACATAGTGTAATTGATAATAATTTATATATGCAACACAGTTGAAAAGCAGTTATAGTATAAGTGAAGCAATACAGGAAACAAAATGGAATATGCTTTGTCGGTAGAAACAAGAGCTGTCCCTCACAAGTGACGGATGCCCCCGATAGAGGTGCCTCACAGTCTGTGTCCTCTCCATGTGCTCAATAAATGTGCTATGTAATTTTAACCATGCATACAGTTTTCCATTACTTTAAACACTAAGTGTGACCTTGACCTTTGAGGTAGGGACTTGGGTCTTGCACGCGACACATCCACTTGATGTGCTAGACATTTGTGCCAAGATATTTTAAAATCCTTCAAAGCATGATAAAGTTATAGTCCGGACACAAATGTATGCATATATACAGGATTCCATTACCTATAAACTCTAAGTGTGACCTTGACCTTTGTGGTAGGGATGTGGGTCTTGCACGCGACACGTCATCTTGATGTGCTAAACATTTGTGCCAAATTATTTTAAAATCCTTCAATGCATGACAAAGTTACAGTCCGGACACGAATGTGTGCATATATGCATATATAGAGGAATCCTTTACCTTCAAACTCTAAGTATGACCTTGACCTTTGAGTAAGGGAGGTGGGTCTTGCACGCGACACATCCGCTTGATGTGCTAGACATTTGTGCAAAGTTATTTTAAAATCGTTCAATGCATGACAAAGTTACAGTCCGGACACGAATGTGTGCATATATGCATATAGGGGAATCCATTACCTTCAAACTCTAAGTATGACCTTGACCTTTGAGCTAGGGAGGTGGGTCTTGCACGCGACACGTCGTCTTGGTGTGCTAGACATTTGTGCCAAGCTATTTTAAAATCGTTCAATGCATGACAAAGTTACAGTCCGGACACAAATGTGTACATATATAGAGGATTCCATAACCTTCATACTCAAAGTGTGACCTTGACCTTTGAGGTAGGGATGTGGGTCTTGCACGCGACACGTCGTCTTGATGTGCTTGACATGTGTGCCAAGTTATTTTAAAATCCTTCAATGCATGACAGAGTTACAGTCCGGACACGAATTTGCAAGTGGGGACGCACAGACGGACAGACGGACGGTGTGATTTTAATATGCCACCCCTCGAGTGCATAAAAAAACAATTGATCAACTAGATTATACCTTGAAAATTGGCAAATAGGTGAAATTTCGAAAATAAAAGGCTATATTTCTACGACATTGGACGTTTAACTGACTTCCATAAACAGTATGCCAATTTAAAAACAATGCAACTATGTTAAATAGAAATTGCACGTAGATATGTCAAGCAATGCTAATAATTTTTGCAATGCCACCACATTTGTTTATTTTTAAAACTGTCTTCGAGGTACATGTATCTCAAATATTGATAATGCAACCTTAAACATCTTCGTATATTTTTGAATAATATTGAACGTCTATGTGTAACGGAAAATATTATTAATATGATACAAGGGGGATATCAGAATCCCCTTTGTCTTCGAGTCTATGATACTGTTTAAAATGTTTCTCTGGGAAAAGTTCCCATTCTTCATACATTGCACTTGGAACAGTATTTGTCAGCTTTGAATTGGAAGCTACATCCGAAATACTGTTAGTAATTTTAGTTGGTCAACCTCGGGAATCAAACCCGCTACCTTGAGAAGGCTCGTGCCCCACCGATTGAGCTAACCGGGCTGACAATATTTTATCGCGATATTTCTTCCATTTAAACATGACGATGCGGTTCAGTGACGTTTTACAAAAGCGTCCAAGATTGAACCTTTGCTGTATTAGAAAAATCTGAGAATAAAATGGTCCTTACACCAAGAGTTTCAGATGATTTAGCTAGCTATCGCAGTTGGCAGAAACACTTTACATATCAGCCCTGTGAAAATGTTAAAAAGCGACTGGATGAAACTATTTAGAAGTATTCAAGCGGACAACTTTGGTGCTTGCTGCAAGCCACAGGTGATCGCAAAAAAAAATCCGACCTAATGAGATGGTCGATCAAAGAAGAATATAGTCATAAACTGTACAAACGACAAACGCGTATATCGCCTCGCTTCGTATTATGTAAATTGTATTTACTTTAATGTTCAAACTGCCATCAGGGCTCGAACCGTGCCCTTTATCTCCGCCCTACAGACTGCGCATTTAGTAAGGGCAGATACACACTGAGAGCAACTGACCAAGTGACCACAGGGCAGGGTTATAATACATGCATATGCATCAAAACATATTTTGCAAGTGACAGGATCTTTTAACTTTCTGTTGGTTTCTTCGATATCTTCTTCAGATTCCGAATTTTCCCCATCTGTTTCTACGTCATAAATCCCTTGTTCACTCTTCTCTTGAAGTTTATCGATAGCTTTCACAAGGTCCACAGCGGTAAACTTTCTTGACAGGTCATGTCTAATAGTTGCTTTTACTGCTGCTTTTAGAGTTTCTTCATTCGTGCAGTATTCTCTTGCAACAGTGACGGCATCTTCGTTCCTTTTCATAGCTAACTGTACCGTGTCGACAATATCCTCAGAGTCGTCAACATCAGAATCACTTCGTTCTTCACCAAGAATACGTTTAATGAATCCTCTTCCTTTGCACTGAATCACGTGACCACATTTTGGACTTGCTAAAATATGTTGCTCCCAGACGCACGCACCTTCTGGCCAGTCTCGTAGCCCTATACTACAATGATAACATCTTACACAGTCATCCACTCCTGTGTACGCGAATCCAGCTTCTACAAGGTCTCTTTTATCTTGGGTCATACCTTCCGGCCAGTTTTCAAACGATGTCATTCGTGAACCACGTGTGCCATATTGTTTGTACTTGGGTTTGTTTGTAAGGATCCCCAAGCTTTCACACTTGGACTGCTTATCATCGATTTTCGATGACTGACCAACCGTTTTATTGGTGTTCGATACCCCCGAGTTTTCTTGATTTCGTGGTCTGTCTTTCCGAAAATATTGCTGAATGTCTTCATTACTTGTTTTCGACTGGACACCAGCCATTTAATTTCCTGAAAAGTAAATCAAAAAAGATATGCATGACAAGAACTAGGTACAATGTAATCATAAGACTAAGATATTTCTACTACATGTAACTTCTTCTCAATCCGTGTTGTGTTATAGTCCAGCTATGGTAGTTTTTTGTATTACTACTCGACAGCATTTATGGTTTTTTCTTCTATAACGTGCCCAAACAATGTCATATCAAAGTAGATAAATAGATAATTCTTATTCACCATATACTTTCAAACCAATTTTTTTTATAAACAAGAACATTTGCACGTGTGATTACAGCAAAAACGTTTTATTACAGCTAAGGATTGAGTTGCTATTCCATTACAGAACTGAATTTTATTACAGCGCTCGAACTCTAGCGCTAAAATCTGCTATATTACTGACATTCTGATTTGCATATCAGAAACATATATTTTTAGTAAGTTTGCAGTCCAAAATAAACACATGATAAATCTTAAACACCTTAAAACCCTAAAGCTTTTTTTTGTTTCGAAATTTGACTTGGATTCATAACAAAATTCAGAATATTTCTTCAATTATTTAGAAATTTCCATTGTTCTTTAATTCTTAAGCAACATCTATTGATTTTAAACGACGTAGGAAAATTAAGTATTCCACAGATCCACAAGAAAAGCCACTATTTAAAACAAGTTTCACATAGAACTTGATTAAAACAGCTATAATTAAAGATTTTTCAGAGACGGGCTCGAACCATTAGGTTACAGTGATTTCAAGTCAGCGACTCTCACCACTCGACCACGAAGGCTGACATTTTATCTAGTTAAGAAAACCTGCATAACTCAAGTAATATTCAATGTTTCTTATGGATAGTAAGTAGAGGACTTTTATAACGTTTCTGTCACATACGTTTTTGTAGAGTTGTAAAACGCATTAAAGCATATTTGCTAAACAATTTACTATTAAGTGCGATTTGACAGGATATATTCAGCTCATATGAATACACAGTTATTTATTTGCCTTACTTCAGGATATTCTAAATACAAACATAAATTCCACATTATTCATTCCCTTATCTGCCATATGTCAGTTTGCACGACTAGTTGTAATGTCAACAAGTGAACTTTTTACCTCTATACATACGTTAGTTACTGTGATGTTTAATGTTGGTAAAACGGAAGAGTTAAAAAAAGTCACAAATTTTTCTCACAGTTAATAATTGTGTCACTTGTCGTGCAGACTGACATATTGTATGAAATTACATCATTTTCATTATTTTTTCATTCTCCACACCTTTGCATTTTATTCAGGAAATATGACAGAACTCAATAACAAGAGGGTCACGATAGCCCTATATCGCTCACCTGGCTACCATTGGCCAAAATACAAGGTTATCAATCTTGGTAAAGACAAACAAGACAATGATACATGCCAATTATTAACGCTCTTAGAAAAAACATATATTTTTTTAAACAACGAAACAAAAAACAAAACAACAACAACAACAAAAACCAACAACATGTGAAATGTTTTTAATTGAGCTTCATTTAAGACTTACGAAAGAAAATAGGAAACAAATATTACATAAACAGAAGACCTGGATGTGAAATGTTTTTTGAATGACTTACTAAATGAAAATACTTTTCAATCAGCGGACTTTCATTAATTTTGTCAGTATTCCAAAATATGAAACTGACCCTATATACATGTAACGGAAAAGAATTAGAAAGATCAACTTTGAATATTTCATTAAAGACACATGTCTTTAAAATATTTGATACACATAATAGTCTGTATCAAAATATTCCCAATAACAACGAATTGTCTACATAATGAGCATGTATTCAGCTACATTAAGTAAAGAACTTTTTGACTGTTATATGAATCATTTTGATCAGTCTTCTTGATCCTTTTATATAAGAGAGTCTGCCTTTAGGACAAGTGTACTATCTATCACGTTAAGCCTGCACATCCATACATATTGATCATGATCTGCACTGCTAGCTATTATTTTTTTGCTGTCTGATCATGATCTTCACTGTTCGCTATGCATTATTTTGCTGTCTGATCATGATCTGCACTATTCGCTATTCATTATTTTGCTGTCTGATCATGATCTGCACTGTTCGCTATTCATTATTTTGCTGTCTGATAATGATCTGCACTGTTCGCTTTGCATTATTTTGCTGTCTGATCATGATCTACACTGTTCGCTATTCATTATTTTGCTGCCTGATCATGATCTGCACTGTTCGCTATGCATTATTTTGCTGTCTGATCATGATCTGCACTGTTCGCTATTCATTATTTTGCTGTCTGATCATGATCTGCACTGTTTACTATGCATTATTTTGCTGTCTGATCATGATCTGCACTGTTCGCTATTCATTATTTTGCTGTCTGATCATGGTACTGTCCAATTGATAGATAGAAGAATATAATTTTAGAAATAAACAGGTAAAGAGCTTATTCTTTTATAAAAGAAAAACATGTGAAGACATATTTGCCATTGATAAATTTGAAATCTTCTGAAATGTTTTGTATATATTAAATATTCATTGAATTTCTTGTGTTGTGTATGTAAAAATTACAACTACCAACTTTATCGAGGAAAAAGTTTACCATCAAGTAAGAAACATCTGGGCTGACATCATGACAAAGCATCAAGTTCATCTACTCCAGTTGAGGAATGTTACTTTATCCGGGAGGATCTTGGAGGATTACAAAGTTGCTATCTATAGCCTGATATAAGTGTCATTTTTAGGCCAGAGTTTTTAAATCTCTTGGTTTATAGGAATACTTGGATCGAGCATATCCGGCATTCAGGATGAAATTACTATAATTATAAAAACCCTATTGTAAACCGGCAAAGGACATTGATCGCTGAGCTGTAATTTTGTTCATGATGTATACAGCATCAATAAAAACGGATTCAATCAAGATCTTGTAGTGTAACCAGTTAAAACCAAACTTAAATTGTAGACCAATAAGAGATAAAAGATAAGAAGTTATTGCCGCAATATAGCCCTATTTCAGGGGTGCATCAAGTGGGAATAATACAATGCATAATCTCCGGTCAAAAGGGATTCCTGAACTATAGATTGAATTACAAATTTAACATGCATATTTCATATAAACAAGAGGGCCAGTATGGCCCTACATCGTTTACCGGAATACCATTTGCTGCTATTTAAAGATACCAACAGGACTGTAGAAAACAAGTACAAGATTTTAATAGATTTCTTTATGGATGTCTGTATAAAACAAATTAACCCTAAATCGGGGCCAAGTTTGACCCCTAGGGGCGCGTAATAGAGAACCACCACATATTGCTGCATACCAAATATCTAAGCTGTAGGTCTTACGATTTCTGAAAAAAAAGTGTTTTAAGTGTAACTATATACAATGTATGACACCTGGGCAGGGCCAATTTTGACCCTAGGGGCATATCTTGAAATAAATCGTCAGACAACTACTAGGCAATGCTACATTACAACTTTCTAAGCTATGTGTATTATGGTTTTAGGCGAGACGATTTTTTAAGTAAAACTTTCTAGAAAATTATAAACGTCTATATAAAACAAGTGAACCACATAGCGGGGGCAATTTTAACCCCAGGGCAATAACTTTAACAATCGCGGAAGAAAACCATTAAACAATGCTACACAACAACTATCTAAGCCCATGGCCTCATGGTTTTGGACAAGCAGGTTTTAAAAAAAAAATTCCTTATAGATGTCTATATAAAATAAGTGATCCCTGAAGAGGGGCCACTTCTGACCACATGGACATTCTCTGAACAAACTTGACGGAAGGTCACCATACAACTCTACACACCAAATATCTAAGCACTAGGCCTTGCATTTTCTAATTAGAAGATTGTATAAGCGTTACTATATTTTTCAATTTGACCCAAACGCACAGTTCAACAATGGATCAGCAAGAAACCACAGGGTCAGTTGAAAGAGAAACTTACCGTTAACCTTTGGGTGGCTGACTTCGTACGAATATTTTCCAAGATTCAACATTCTTGACGAGATGCAATTGCAATGCTTTTAATCTTTAAACTGTGCTCAGCTCTTGTCATTTTCGTCAAAAATGAATCGTGCTCACAAGGCATGGTCACGTATGTACCATTGAAAGTTACCCCACCCATTTTGACCTAAGATATCCTGTGGAATTTTGTAGAAAATTGTTCATTACTGGACAGTTGATTGGGCAGGAAAGTTTGAATTGACTGAGCGCTATTAATGGAAGTAAATCGCATACCTTCTGAAATCTTTATTTTCATGACAGTTGAATTGATAATGAAAAATGAAATAATACAAAAAATGTAACAGTGACAACAAATATCACTTGCAGATTAAAGTCCATGTTATTTCTATAACCAATCAATGTAATATTAAAGCAAGAAAGCTTGTCAATAACTATCAGTATTACTACCGTAATATTTTGACGGATCATATTATATTTCTTTGACCAAAACGATTATGATGGTCATTACAGAATAACGTTGAAAAAATCTTGTCTTAGTTACATCTTGATTAATTTTTTTCTTCAAAATTTGTAGGAAATGAACATTTTTACACAGTGTTTGGAGATCAAGCCAGTGGTACATACTGTAGAAAGGTGAAATTTGTACATATTTTTTTACCTCGAACAAAAACAGTGAATGTACATTTATATAAATAAAATGTATCCTAGATGTAACTTTTACAATAACTTTGTTACATCCAAGTTACATCTTACTCCTGCAGTTCCAGAATAAATGCCAGTTTAGTGAGCACACATTGTTACACACACCTTTTTAAATGTCTGCAAAGTATCTCTTAACTCTTACAAGTCATTTTTTTCTTAAAACTGCCTGCAATCTGTACAGATGAAGACTAATTACAAGACTTGCAAATATTCAATTAGTCTCCAGTTACATCATAATGAAGTAACACTTATGTCTGTATTATAGTGTATAAAACATCATTTAAAATATAAAATTTACTTTCTTCTAATGACGGACAGGCATGATAAAAACCAGTTTCTATGTGTAAGGCGCCACTTATTTAGAATTGACCACCTTCATGTAAAGTGTCTAATGTTACATCACAAATTTCAAAATTATCTTTTTTTTGTTGATTAATTGCGAATCACAGACAATATTCTCTTCATTCTTCATGGGATATCGGTGTGGGTGTCAAGCAAGATAATAACATACATGTATAATTTTGATGAAACAGCAATTTAAATTAATGTAAATTATTCGACAACACAGAATTTATGGTGTAACCAAAAATGGCTGGACACCAGAACCATATGCTTATACACATGTAGCAACTTTTGATATATTTAAATGTTTTTTAACGATGAAATTGTGAGAGCTGTAAAATAAAGGTGCACCTTCTGATTTTATTACAGTACAATAGGAATGGTCATCCGTAGACAACTATTCATATAAAATAATTAACAAATATTGACCTTGTTTGGAATCAAGTTTGATCATAGACTGTAGAACAATTCATAAATTTTCAGCTACTACTGATACCTGTGAAACTGACCAGTAACATGGAAAAAATTACAGTATCATACAAGCCTGCATCTACGAAATACGCTAGAAAAATAAAGATAATTTTCAAACCTTTTATCAATTTCCTCGTCTGAATATACAATGTTATCTGGAATCCCGTAAAACAAAATTACAAAATGTTAGTTATTTTTAGAAACTGGGATTCCTAATAATATAATAGATGTTGAAGTTATTTTGTGTAATGTGATAGGTATAGGATAGGTATTTTAGATGATAAAATAAGTTTGACGTATTCAGATGTTTGGTTCGTAATGCACAAAGTCATTTTGTACGCGTTCTGTCGTTTACACTTCACTTTTTATTTGTAACGTGTAAGTCAACAACATATTTACATATACAGCACCACGTATTTTAGCTACAAATAGCCTGGTGACTATATATAAATAAGAAGGTAAACAACAGCGTATACACATCGACCTAGTTTCAGCCTCACTTACTTCATATAGATTAATGCTTATATATTAAAACATATTGCATAGTTATCTGAATAATTATTTTCCGTAAAAGTTTACTTCAATGCCCAAATGTAAACCGTTTTGAAACAGCGACTGATAGTTTCCAAATTTTTTCCCATTTTTCTCCAACGCGAATAAATCTCACACATTTCCGACACTGAATCCTTAAATATATATATTAAATAAATGAGAGTGTATCACCGGTACAATTAGACCATGGTTGAAAGTTTGAAACATATATTTATATCACATGCTTCACGTGCGTTATGTTTCAAATATTTTATTTATTTATAAACTTTTTTTTTCTGATTTGTCGTTATTCAATCATATATAGTGTGTTGAAAATTTGAATATTGCTTATCATGCTAAAGAAAAATAGGCTCACGAATGTATATCCAAACAACCTTATAGATAGCCTGGCTTTGCATTGCATAAATGTATGAACAACAAGAACCTTATAACTAAGAAGAATGTTGGTGGAGTGCTGCTGTATCTATCCAAACGGTAGTACACAGGGGATGGACTTCCTAGCTATATCCAACTTATCTGACACGAGACCTTTTACCGGCGCGGACAAGTGGATTTTTCAGTCCCGGTTGTCCGCAGGAAAGCCTTAATTTTGAGGAAAGAAACGAAAAACAAAATAAATAATGTACGACAGTCCTGTTTCATCCCGCTCCCGATCTATTTGCAGTATTGGGAATACCATTATTTTGATCTGAAAATAGCGTAGATTCTCACTCGATACGGTATTACGCTATGCTGGAAAACCCGAGCATATTACCTCGTATCAAACACAAATTATTTAAACCGTAGATAGTTCATGTTCACAATTGTACATCATAACTCCTCTCCCTTCAATAACAATAATGCAAATCACCGAAAACGTTTTGTAAGTTCTTGCCACATACAGGACCTGTCCATTAAGCCTTCTAAACAAACTAGTGCTGGACCAAAGATATAAAAATGCACATGCGTTAGTCACAAAGGTATTAGTGCAATAAAGTCGTAGGCAGTTCTTATTATGAGTAAAGTTTCAACTTCATTGCATCAGCCAATAGTCAAGGACTTATTGTCAAAATAGTAATATAGAAGAGAAATACCCATTATAATTATATATATACAATTTGTATATATATCCTTTAATAACTTAATGCCATAACAATACAACCGCGAAAGGGTCAGTTTAAGTTAATATTCTTAAGACTCGGAAAAGATGCTGTCAATGCCCGGTTAGCTGTGTTAGTCCATTGTTTGCGATATGTCAGCGTACGCTTTCCACTTACTAGGGTTCGAACCTAGTTCTGGGTGATCGCTAATATGTGTATATCTTGGGTCTGTGTTCATAATTATGTAAGGCGTATTTGTAAACAGTAGATATCTGGAGACAAGTCAGAGTAAATCATCATTCCTGACGTTCAATTTCCAACCACTGGATTAGCGTCATGGTCGCTGAGGTGCTATGGAGTCTATGTACTTTAGATATGATGGGTCCTGGTGGGATGTTTACATCGGGGCTAATGACACTATAACCGTAATTATAAAATTTTCATTAAATGATCAAGAACTTAAATAGGCGTCACATCTGTGAAGCAGTAACAATCGTCCAAAAACACCGAAAAGCAACATTCTTGCAACCAATCATATACATAGAGCTCTAACAAAACAGATGAAGAATCATGTGCAATGCAATACATGTAATTTGTAAATTTAATTAATCTATAAATTATTACATTGTAATAAAAATCAATTGTATCACAACGATCGTTTATATTAATAGCCAATCAATAAATGCTTACATAATGTACATAACAATAGAGGACAGGTAAAGTTGTATGACATGCGGTAATATGCTATCTGACTGGTTATCGTATAACGTCTGGTCAACAACAATATTATTACAATAAAACTAATACGACTACACAATTAAAACGTTTGCAAAACAAGTTCTTATGACACATTATGAACCAGTCATGACACACAATTAAAACGTTTGCGAAACAAGTTCTTATGACACATTATGAACCAGCCATGACACACAATTAAAACGTTTGCGAAACAAGTTCTTATGACATATTATGAACCAGCCATGACACACAATTAAAACGTTTGCGAAACAAGTTCTTATGACACATTATGAACCAGTCATGACACACAATTAAAACTTTTCCGAAACAAATTCTTATGACACATTATGAACCAGTCATGACACACAATTAAAACTTTTCCGAAACAAATTCTTATGACACATTATGAACCAGTCATGACACACAATTAAAACGTTTGCAAAACAAGTTCTTATGACACATTATGAACCAGTCATGACACACAATTAAAACGTTTGCGAAACAAGTTCTTATGACACATTATGAACCAGCCATGACACACAATTAAAACGTTTGCGAAACAAGTTCTTATGACATATTATGAACCAGCCATGACACACAATTAAAACGTTTGCGAAACAAGTTCTTATGACACATTATGAACCAGTCATGACACACAATTAAAACTTTTCCGAAACAAGTTCTTATGACACATTATGAACCAGTCATGACACACAATTAAAACTTTTCCGAAACAAGTTCTTATGACACATTATGAACCAGCCATGACACACAATTAAAACTTTTCCGAAACAAGTTCTTATGACACATTATGAACCAGCCATGACACACAATTAAAACTTTTCCGAAACAAGTTCTTATGACACATTATGAACCAGTCATGACACACAATTAAAACTTTTCCGAAACAAGTTCTTATGACACATTATGAACCAGTCATGACACACAATTAAAACTTTTCCGAAACAAATTCTTATGACACATTATGAACCAGCCATGACACACAATTAAAACTTTTCCGAAACAAGTTCTTATGACACATTATGAACCAGTCATGACACACAATTAAAACTTTTCCGAAACAAGTTCTTATGACACATTATGAACCAGTCATGACACACAATTAAAACTTTTCCGAAACAAGTTCTTATGACACATTATGAACCAGCCATGACACACAATTAAAACTTTTCCGAAACAAGTTCTTATGACACATTATGAACCAGTCATGACACACAATTAAAACTTTTCCGAAACAAGTTCTTATGACACATTATGAACCAGTCATGACACACAATTAAAACTTTTCCGAAACAAGTTCTTATGACACATTATGAACCAGCCATGACACATAACCAAGACTTTTATTGGTAGTGCTTATATGGTATATAGAATGTATTTTAGTATATACATGTATATTAGGATTGTATGGAAACAAATAACAAAGTTAACAACCGCGACACTTTCATAAGGAATCAATATAATTATGTTACAGAAAAAGTCTGGTGACATTCCAACCATTGGTTCATGTTAAGCAGCTGTTTAATGATTTTCCTAATTTTAGTATTGCAATGTAGCAGCCTCTATTTATACTGAACCGAAGCTATTTCCTGTTTTCTAAAAGAGGTCAATTTTTAGATACTACAGAACACGTTTGGTGATCTATAACCACTGGTTCATGAGCAGATGCCGTTTATAAGTTTTTTTCTCTGTTTTAAAAACTCACCCCTATGTGCAGTGGTCCATACCAGTTCCTATATTGTGTAAAGGAGTCAACATAAGATCATGAATTATCAACCAGATGCCATTTAAAAATGCTCCATTTTAGTAACACTGGTCCCTGTGTGCAATGGAAGAGACCCAGTTCCTGTTTTTGTAAGTGGTCAACATAATTATGCTACACAACAAGTTTTGTGACCTTAAAACGGTTGGTTAATAGGAAAAGGCAATTTTATGGTTTTGTTTCTGTTTAGTAGTTTATTTTATGTTTTTCGGTGGTTTATCGAAATATAACGGTGGATTATATCCTGATAAACTCACTGTTCACTCAGTGAAATTATCAAAATCTTCTACCCGGTTTAACGTAAAAATATATACCGAGCGTAACGAACTCAGGAAACCATACGACGATGACGTCGTTAAAATGACGTAATGTTTGTTATGCTTTCTGGTGACGTTGTCCGCTATTTTAGACATTTTTATTGAAACAAACTCAACAAAAGTAGAGTTATAGACACAAAATAAACAGAAAAATTGTTGGTATCGATGTAATATCACGATAATTTCACTCGTTAGCACCAAAACTAATTATTTTCACTCGTGGCTGCGACACTCCCGAAAATATCACTTTTGCTGCCCACTCGGTGAAATTATAACGTGATATTACACCGAAACCAACAATTATCCTCTATATATCATAACTTTTACTCTTAGAATTATGTTCCAGACAAGGATGATATCGTATGAACACAATGGCCCTTATGTTCAGTGGACCAGCATGGTGAAGTCAAGGATTCTATCGGGAAAGTTCGTGTAGTTGCAGAGAAGAAAAGCTTTAAAGAAGCATCCCTACAATGAACAAAACGTTAACAGGGTGCTACATATATGTAAAAAAAATTATGATAAAATCGCTATCGACTAAAAAAATATGAAATAAGAGTTTAGAGTTTATGAAGGATTTACGGAACTTCATGACTTATAAGCGATGTTTGGTTGAATATCTGGCTGAAACTTCAGGTTTGGTAGCAATCCTTTCGATTATTTTAATAAAACTTGTTTTGAGGTTATCTTAATTGAGCCCATGTTTAGAATATACCTTTATTCATATACTATGGACGATGGACGATGGACGCCGGACAACCCGCCCATACTTATAATTATTTAGAGCCTTAGGCACAGATGAGGTAATAAACGCCTGTACAATGTTGTATGTTTAATAGCAGCAAAGATCGATTATACTGTTCTATGCTTATCTTAAATCTCACTCCTTCAAAACTTATTTTTGGTTATGCACTACCAGCATTATTTAAATCATGATTCATAGATAATAACCCATACGAAACTGGTCTAATTTTCACTATATTTCTATTCAAAATACAAACTGATTTTAATCATTTGTATCTTTTATAATGAGATCAATGTTCTGTCACAGTATTCCTCATTTATTCATGACGATAATTAATTAAGAATGGCACTCCTGCATATTAAAATGTACAAACTCACTGCAATATGTCTAGAAGTTATGAAGGATTAGTATAACGGATTTTAGAGATCCATTTTACCTCAATGTAAGAGACTGATCAAAGCTCCATCTATGTGTTGGCCATTTGAAGAAACGATAGTCAAAACATTCTGATATTTTTTATAATTTTAATCAAATTAACAATGTTTAAACAATGATATTAGTTAATTACATTTGACATGTTGCAGGTTTATATTTGCAGTATATAAGGTACAAATATCATCAGTTTGCTGTATACATTGTTTATTAATTTTGGCACATACTAGGTAAATCTATATATCTGATAGTAAAGTTTCGTTCAATTGTGTGTCAATATGTAAAATTGAATGGAAAGACGCATTTAGATATTTAAATGAAATTATCTCACGTTAACTTTTCAATATTGGACCATTAAAACTTATTACTATTTGTAAATGAAGGCGTATTTGTGAAGGAAGGCGTATATGTGTAGGAAGGCGTATTTGTGAAGGAAGGCGTATATGTGAAGGAAGGCGTTTTTGTGAAGGAAGGCGTTTTTGTGAAGGAAGGCGTATATGTGAAGGAAGGCGTATTTGTGAAGGAAAGCGTATATGTGAAGGAAGGCGTATATATGAAGGCAGGCGTATTTGTGAAGGAAAACGTTTATGTGAAGGAAGGCGTATTTGTGAAGGAAAGCGTATATGTGAAGGCAGGCGTATTTTTGAAGGAAAGCGTATATGTGAAGGAAGGTGTATATGTGAAAGAATGCGTATTTGTGAAGGAAAGCGTATATGTGAAGGAAAGCGTATTTGTGAAGGAAGGCATATTTGTGAAGGAAGGCGTATTTAAACACGATTACAATAAGTCTAAGACAATCTTGTTTGTAATTTTGTGCAGTATTTGTACCATCATTGATTTGCAAACGCTATGCTTGGTATGATAATTCTACTTAAGAACCCCTTTTTTCACAACAACAACACAAAATGGTAAAATAATCTCTCATTTCTTGTCTGAATATACATGTACATTGAAATGTAGGAATTAGTGCACTTATACATGTATTACATTTAACACTACCAAATGAACTAACAAGAACTCAATAGTTTTCTCTTTCTGTGAATGTAATAGCGAATGGTCTGAAAAATATATGAGCCTTTAAAAGATCTCATTAACCCGTTTATCTGGTATATATATATATATTCCTCCTATTGTTTGAAGTTAACTTTTTCAACCTTGCCTACGAAACGCAAAAGCAAGATGAATAATGTATAAAGCAAAGTCTCTATAATTTAGTTGTGTGTTATATTCATAGCTTTTGTCTAGGAATTCTTTGATTTTGATATAGTGAATTGTAACTATATAAACCAATATTTATCAAGGGGAGCAAACCCGTCAGAAGTGTTTGTTATATAATATTCTCGTGGTTATATATCTTAATGTATTGTGAGGTAATATTTATCAAGGGGAGCACCCTCAAGCAGGTTTTCTGTATATATTACAATGGTTATCTATCTTAGTTTACAACCACTCCATCATTTATATGCAAAACAGAAGCTAAAAAGATACAAAGCCAGTAAGAGACAGCAGTCAGTAACACACAATGTATCGGACTGCTAAATATATTTTATCACTTTATTGTAGCCAAACAACATTAAAAGAAAGACAGTAATGCAGTACTTGTTACCCCAGACCCATCCACACACCTCACTCATCATTTACAACCAACGCTTTAAAGTCATTCCACTTTTTAT
Source organism: Saxidomus purpurata (assembly GCA_022818135.1). NCBI lineage: Eukaryota > Metazoa > Mollusca > Bivalvia > Venerida > Veneridae > Saxidomus > Saxidomus purpurata. The sequence continues at coordinate 39,036,593 of JAFMSR010000009.1, read as the reverse complement.
AAAAAGAATTCATAATTTGAGGTTTCTTTGCATAAAACATCTCTGCCCTTATATGAAGTTGAATTTTGTGAATACAAGTTTGTAATCTAGGAACTGAATGTTTCATTTAACATTGATATATATTGTGTTTAACTACTAAAATTACAAACATAGTAGCTGCCTTAAGATTTTTATAACCTATTAAAATGTCTATCTTTGACTAGTTGTTATCAACATTTGGACATTTAGTATTTATCAATGTCTTGAGATCATCCCCAAATATACTTTGTATTTGACAGTCAACAAATAAATATGCTGAATTGTTTCTGTTTATGTATGACAAAATGTACATCTGGTATCATCCCTCATTCCCATCTTTTGCATAACGTCATAAATACACCTACAACATTTTATCCTGCTGTAAATAACTTTAATTGTAAGTGGTTGCATTGAATGGTTTTTCTTTATGGCATAGTGTAGAAATCTCAATTTATTCAAAAAATTTCTTATAGACTCTATGCAATTTTGATATTCTAGGAAGTTTGTTTGTATATCAAATATATAAAGTAAACCATGAAAGGTATTTTGTCTAAAACGTCATTTACACGTGTCACTCCTCTTCTTAGAAATCTTGGTTTCCGGACGGTAACATAAGAACGCTTTGGCCTTAAATCCTCAAATATGGTGTGTAGGTTGGTCATCACCAGTAGATGACCCTATTGATTTTGAAGTCAGTAGGTCAAAGGTCAAGGTCAAAGCGACCCGTAATAGTAAAACAGTTTCCGGACGATAACTAGAGAACAAAGGTCGGTCTGGACCAGCAAATGACCCCTATTAATTTTACTGCTTCTATGACATTCATACTGCAACAAATACGTTCACCCTGCTACGATGACGTTCATACTGGTACCACAACAAACTCACTACCGGTATCGCATCGGTCAAAATGCTTCGTTGTACTCCCAGAAAATAGTCTTTTGAAATATTGATGTCATCATTTTAAAGCTGTGCCCTGCTAAACTGGAGCACTATCAACTGTTTTCATTGCTGCTGTGTAATATTTTGGCATTTTTGACTGTTGAAACATCCCCTTTCAACCAACATTTCTTCCTGTCCACATATTATTTTACCCTTTACCGTGTTTAGTTAACATTTACAGTAAAATGTCAGTGTTGTGTGTTCAGAAAAGTACAAAGATGTTTTCTTTCTGTCATTTTCAAGATTCTTATCTTAGCTTACTTGTGTTAATATATCTGACTTTCTAACAATTATTTTTTAAAGCTGTGAATGTAACAGCTGCATCTCAGGATTTAAACTGGTAGAACGTATTATTTTGTGTGTATTTCTTTCAGCTGCAAATATATCAGTTAATTTTATTTCATCATTGGATACAAAAAATCTGTTGTTTGAGTATGTAAGGGATAAATTTGACATTTGATTACAATTTTTGCTCTAGAGTGTCCTTAAAATACATATATGTCACAAACTATTTGGTATTTTAGGGCTCAAACCTACATAATGAAATACAACAACATCAACTGATTAAACAACAGTTTATTTCATGAATTTCCATCAGATATTTCAAAGAAATGACCAATTTTGTAAAGATGCTTCTTGGCAAAAAACTCTCATTTTTTTTGGCTAGGCTGTCCGCAGACTGGGCCAAATCATAACAAGAATACCATTGATGCAAAGCATCAAAGGGCGCCGAAAATAGTTTCTACTTCAACATTTATTAGTTATACGGTTTTTGCATATCGCAATGTAGCCTGACAAAAACGTACAAGAATACCATTGATGCAAAGCATCAAACGGCGCCGAAATAGTTTTGTACATGTGTGGCGTTAAATCGCTAAAATTAGCTGTTTGATAAGCAATCATTATCAGTTTGATTTAAATGAAACATTTTATGAATATTTGCAGAAAACATTTAAAATCATGGTGGTTTTAAAGCTGAAAAAAAAAAATAAACGGAAGAAAAATTATTTTAAAAAATTGGGATTGACCGGGATTTGAACTCGTTAAATTAGGCGGTCATCAGCTTATCCACTGCACCACGGAGACTGACTTAAAAGCACGTGGTAAAAAATAAGCTGATATTATAATTTTGCAAAACCGATAAGGGAGAATTTGTTTTACGTTTTCGTATTTTTTCTAAAAGATATGGAAAGGAACATTACAATTAAACAATTACGTTTTAATGAAGGAAATGTGTATAATCAATATTTTAATGTCTATTTCGTATTATTTTAGCATACAGTTAAAACCATTTTTCTTCGCATTCTAATAACCGCTCCTACCAAAAAAAATCCAGTCACCTTGGCCCCTCCCCGCCCCCCTCCCCCCACCACCCCCCCTCTCAATTTTTTTCTTCCTTAGAACAATTATTTTAACGCTTATATCAAATCATGCACGGCAGGTTAAGAAACCACTGTAGCTCGTTAAATGAACATCTATTCTCCAAAAATATTGTAAATAGCCCCTTATGTGAGTGTGGTGATGTCGAAAGCACATATCACTATTTTTTCAACTGTCCATTGTACCAAATGGAACGCACAACTCTCTTTAACAAAGTTAGGGTAATTACTGCTGTCACGTTACATACATTGCTGTATGGCAGCCCCCATATTACCGAAACTCAAAACAAATCAATCGTTCTAAATATTCATAAAAATATACAAAAAACAAAATGATTCGATACACGGCAATAATTCTATTTACAAAAAGAAGACAACAGAAAAACTTCGCATCATCTTTGTCGACATACTATACTCCAACTATCTTAAAACGCATCATGATCTTACGACATGACTAAATGGCTAGTAAATCACCAATGCTTATAACACCAAACAAGACACATTAGTTATATCATTTTAGCATATTACATGTACACACACCTCCCGACTTAACCACTATATATTAAAAGTCTGTCCGAGACCATGTGCCTGAAGTGACTACCCCAATCTATCTTTCTCATTTCAAACTTTTCCCATAGAAATACATAATGTTACGTATAAAAGAAACATACATAAAGCTCCTATTGTCTTCCAACTTATCTTTGTCAAAGATGTCTTTGTATCTACTTGTGTCTCAAATAATTTATTCAAATGAATAAGCTGCAAATGTACTTTTCCAATTTGTTACCATGTTTAATCAACTTATTATTTATAAGGAGAGAGTTTATAAATAAGCCTAGAGCTTTCTACTCAATCCTTTATGCTGTTGTATATTAAGTATGTAAGTAAGTAAGTAAGTAAGTAATTTTTTTATTATAGTGACATGTGCATTATGTACATACAAAATTATTTACAATATACGCATATATAAGCACCCGACCCAAACGGGTCTATAAGTCACCTACAATATTACAAGTATTAATATAACATGATCGACTATACACACAGAACAAAACTGTTCTTTTCAATATACACCTTTGGCAGAAATATGTATAACATGTAATTTCTAAATAAAATATTGTTTAAACCAATACAACTACAGTCTAACCTGCATTAGCGGTCACCTGTATATAACGTGACCCTGTCTGTAACGGTCAGTCTAAGGTGCGACGGCAGGAAATTACTCTAAATGTAACCTGTTTATAGCGTGACCCTGTTTAACGCGGTCAGCGGCCACTTATTTTAGTCCGGAACTGATTATATAACGGCCAGTGACGGGTTTTGAACGAGAACTTTAAAAAATATATCGTGCAAGTAATAATATTACGGCAATTAGCCGGAAGCATTAAATAAACAGCTGATTGAAACCCATTAAATGTGGATTATGATCATTGAATATGTGTGAATAATACATAAATTTCAAAGGATTAGATAATTTAGGTGCGTTTGTTTGGTTTGCTTGATATTTTAGTGATTATCTTGAGCAATGATTGAGCGACGTCGTCTTTATGCATGAGATTTTTTATGAATTCCCGTGATTTTGCGTTAGTTTGATCAAAACTATACAGGTTTATTGAAACATTATTAGGTATAAAAATCTATGACAAGGCAGTCTGTATGCCATTTTTCCCCAGTATGTCTTCACCTAAACGTAAAGCGCTTTCGTTAGAAGAGCGAGTTCGTGTAATAAAAGCGTTTGAATGTGGTAATAGTTTTCGAAAACTTGCTGATCAATTTTGTGTGGGATTGCAGCTTCAACAAATCAGAAGAAAATAACAGACTTCTCTACGAAAGTTAACTAATTATGTTCATGTACATTTGTATATTGTTTTACATTAAAAGCATTAATAAGTGCATCATATAAATTGATATGCCATATGTGTAATGTAATAACCTACCGTAACTAGATATTGTTTTATTTTATCAAATTTTTATCATATCATTGAAAACCTGGATATAGTGGTCACCTGTCTATAGTGGTCACTTTCGCCGAGTCCCCTTGCTGACCGCTATAGGCAGGTTAGACTGTATTTAACAATTAAAAACAAGTGACCTTGACCTTTGTGAAAAAGGAAAATGAATTTTTTTTTAAAAGTCACAAAAAACTTAACCAAATATACGACGCAGGACGACGACGACACAATGACGACGGCGGACGCCAAGGAAGCTATGACATTAGCTCTTCTGTCTGAAACAGACGAGCTAAAGCCGCTCCTGTCCTACTGTATCAGGCTTGTGATGTCCGTGTGATATATTGAATTTCTCGCAATAACCCATATAACAAAGAAATGAAACAGATGTTTGGCTAACTAAAAACATGGTAGGATTTAGATGTCGCACCGGTCAACAAGTGTTTCCAGTTCGCTGTAACCTAATGAGTAGTCATATGAAATTTTGATGTCATCACTTTAAAGCTGTGCCTAGCTGAACTGGATCACTGTCAACTGTTTTTATTGCTGCTGTGTAATTGTTTGGCATATTGATTGTTGAAACATTTATTTTTTAGGTGTTTTTCATGTCTTCATTTTATAATGGTAGGGTTGAAAGATTACACGGCCCAGGCAAGCATGCCAGTTTATTAACTAAAATGTGTACAGTGTCTACAGATCTTGAGTGATAGCAAAAAGTTCATTGTTGACCATATAGTTTTTTCTGGTGTATACTGACTGTGATAATGATGAAGATGAGAAAATTGGAGAGCTGATTGCCTGAATTTTGTTGTGAAAGTCACAGGAAATGTGCAAAAGTCATGTATTTACTATAGAATAAAAACTGGGAAAATGTCCGATGCGACACCTACTAGTACTACATGTATGACGTTCAATCTATCGCAATTAGTACATTCTGCTACGACAATATTCATACTGCTATGACGGGGTCAGTGCATATTATACAAAGTTCTACAAGTAGACACATGACATATGGACACGGAAGCATATAATTACACAAGAACAACAACAAATGCACATGCTTACTGCATAAACTCACATTAAATATATACAAAAACAAATTGTTCATTGGCTCTAAAAGAAGATTGCCCATTACTAACTTTTTGCTGTTGTTGGAGTTACAGTTTATATGATCATCGTTTCTGTGAAGAGCCATAACTAGACTCCTATCCTCCGTAAGAAACTGCCAACTTTCTCATATAAAGATACATGTCCGGTAGCAGGACTCGAGTGCATGAACCTCAGTCTATAAGAGGTCACAGTGATTTTAAGTCAGCGACTCTAACCACTCGGCCGCAGAGGCGGACTATTAATAACTTGGACAGAAATTTAAGTCTCCCTCTATACGGGCGTTGATTTAAAGAAAAAAATAGTTGTATCCGATATAAATAAAAAATACAGAACAAAGAGTAACTAGATGTGTGTTCAGTAGAACACTGATGTCGACCTCTTACGCTTTGTCAGAATAACCAATAATTTTGTGACAAAATCTAATTATAATAAGGGGCATTACTCTGTCACAAAAGACCTCCACCTATACAATTTGGCGGTATCACGACCCTTTTGTCAAAAGCAATGTAATTTGAAAGTTAGATGAAGAAATCTTAAGAAATGGCAAAGTTATACAAAATCAGATGTATTTTCAAATAATAAATTGAGATAGAAAAAGCATGTTTTCAAAGATGATACCTACGGAATGGTTAGTACAATGAAAACAGACAATATCCCAGAAAACAGAATATATGTACTTGTAGTCCAAATAATTGTACTCAACGGGTGAATATCGTTATAATTTCTGCTAGGCGCTATCCAGCCTCAGAGTACAAACCAGAAACCCGGCTAACTGTGTTGGAAATATTTTATTCTTTGCCTATGCAATGCCTATTCAATGCCCAAGAAAATTTATTGGGCCGCGATATTTAACAATAATTAACAAACATATTAATATGAAACTTACATGCCTAGAAAGGGTTGAATTTTCTGCTTCAGTTGCAGTTGATTGCAAGCAAATTGCTCATTCAAAAAAAAAATTAACAGAATTAACAAATTTTACTGATTTAACACGCTACTTTACATTATCGGGAAAATGGCCGCTCTAGGTAAACACTATACTACTGTTGTGAAACCTGTACGATTATTGGACAGCGTTATTTACTAGATTATAAATACATGTAATTACTTATGAATCATTTATGAAAAGTGACTGCACGGAATGAAAGACCGATAAATCGTTTGTTTATAGGTATTTGGTTGAGTTAACATATGTTGCAAGAATCTTTAGAAGGCATGCATTTTACGATTGTTTTATGTTTGACCTGGAGCAATAACATTCGTCCCATATTGGATAGAAACCGAAGTATAATTTACTTTTAATAAATGGTAACATTATTTTGAAAAATGTGTATTCTAAGTTTGACATTTGGAATTCATGTTGACAGAAAACCATGTTCTTGTACCACCTGAGTAAAAAAAATTATCACGTGACCTTACAATCCATGCATTTACGATTACGGACCCTGACGTAGATTATTTGATCATGGCGTGGTGAGGAGTAAATTTTGTAAATTATTCAATTATCATGTTGTAGTGTGTGTAATACTCCGTAATATTATTTTGAGGCTGTTTTATTGAAACGATCCGCGATTTTAAAAGCACGACTCACCGTGACGTACAGAGAAACAATAAAGGCAAATACAAAAAAAGGATTCATATCAAACGGTATCGAACAAATTCAAATACCCACTGGAATAAATACAAAATTGACGTAAAACTGTCGTGTATTACCCAAAGTTTCTGAAATTATAGTGATTTTGTCTTACATAAATCTCCGAGGCTAACTTAATTTGACACTTGTTTTTCGATCAGGAATAGAAACGCATCGTCAATTGTACAACAAATTCTTACCAGTGACGTGTTCCATCTTAGACACATGCACATCATAATTTGTGTGCAACCCCTCTGGGTTTTTTACAGCCGATGTGGTATTTTCGACGAGAACGCTGCTTTGTACGATCAATTACATGAATTAGGCATATTCTGGACGTGCGCTTTTGAAAGTATTTCAAGTATAAAATTAAATGAATTGTTAAACTATTAGAAAGACATTTCTGACCTACAACCCACAGAATTTCGTTTTTATTATAAAAACAGAAATGTATGCACATATTTTTTATTTTTTACCATATGATGAATAATGTCCCGTTTTCGAATGTTTTTTTCTATGACGCTGAAATTAACAAGTTTTCGCAAAAATACCGTAGCCGGAAAACAAAAGTTCATACTGTAGTGAGTATTTCAGAGCAAGATATGCACCTGTGAAACAGAAGACAAAGGTCTACATAAGCGAATCTCTAAAGTTCAAGAAGACGAAATTATTTTCACTAATCTCAATTTCTCATAAAGTTTCACGTCCTACGTCAAAATAATGTTTAAAACACGCGGTTACTTTTATGTTATGACTTATTTTAATATTAAATTATTCCAAGTCTGTTTGTATCGTGAATAGGAAGAAGCAATTTTTTCTTTAAAAAAAGTCACGGTCCTATATAATGTGTATATCGGTCCGTGGAAAAAAAACAGCAATTTGATTAAAATACTGCGGCGATGGAAATGAAAAGTTATTACTCAGCTTCCAACGACTTTTTAAATAACTATGGCATCATACACATATGTCATTGTTCTGTCGGAAGCTTTGATTGTCGGCAAATATGATAATATCTTCTTTCATGTTCCCGCACAAAATTTTCCCGCCAAATACGAGAAAGACACGTGCTTAAAATAGAAGATGTGATGTTAAAAATACGCCCAGTGCAAATGCCGTTTTGTAGGCCTAATGGCAAGCATGTTTAATGGGATAAATATTATTTCATTTGCTGTTCTCATTCTTTTCCACTAATCGGGAGAGTAGACATGACTTGTAAACCAGTTCTTTGTTTGAAGTACATGTATTTAAAACTCCATGTACAGTTACACCTGGCTTACAACAGAATCCACGAACATTTCGCTGGTTTGTACTCACTTTTATTTCATTACAAAACTATAAGCAGGGGTTTTTGTTTTTGGGGTGTAAATAACTTAAGAAAAATAGTCTTGAGTTTGTAGAATTATGTCCGACCCATGAAAAAATGAGGGGTTTGATATTTACGAAAGATAGATAAACAAATAAAAACAAAACATAGATCTACATTATGTATTTAGTTAAATGCTGAAACAATACACTTTGTTTACTTTAATTTCCAGAAGTTTTCCTGCACAAAAGCGTTGTAATAGCTACACCGATACTGACGACATGATCTACTTTTTTATGTACACCTTTCACAGGCGTTACACTAAAATTTAAAACTCGCTCAAACGTTTTCATTGGATATCGCAGTTGTACCTCTATCTCCATTGAAAATGTAAACACGGGTTATCGTGGGAGGTTTAACAATACTTTTTTTGCATTTTGAAGTATTTTAGTCAATTATTTCTACGGATTTATTGTTATTTAACAGTTTCTAATCATTTCAGTATAAAAAATAACATGAAAAACCACAGAAAAAATAATTTCGAAATATCTGATTTCCACCACAGTTTTTGTGGTTTCTGGTTGAGACGTAAAAGCGCAGATATCTATAAAATGTCCGTATGTAAAATGGGTCTGCGTTTGGAGTCTTATTATTGAGACTAATGTACTTGAAACACAAACAAAATGTATGCAATGATTTAAATTAATACAACTGAGTTCATATCTCTTGAATGATGACAAATAACACCATGAGTCATGTTTGTTGCATTAAGTGGTACATTGTATCGTCAATTTAATGTGCATAATTTACAACGAAATTAATGGAAATAATTATAAGCAAGTAAGTACTTTTTCCTTTTCCCGTAATATCTTCCTTGCTCAGCAGACGTGTTGCAGTGAATTTACAAGATAAATTGAAATTATTTAAAGATGCTCGTTCACAGTATCCGGTGAAAATGTATTTCTCAAAAATTATAAACTAAAAAAAAAATGTTAACGTAATGGCTAGAATCAACAACACATGTAAAAGTCTAGGTACCAATTTGATGAAATCTGTTAAATGTTGGTAAGCTTGGTTTTACGGCACAGCTACACTAGTTGTTTATACTGGAATTTCAAAAGCGTTTGTAACGATTTATAATTCAGTAGCGTATACTTTCAAAAACACAGAAATACTTTACAGGAGTTTATAATGGAACCTTTTTATTTGATGATTTGTTCTAAAATATGTTAATTTCAGACAGTTCGAAAAACTTTATTTTTCACCAAAATCTGACAGCGAGCAGCTTTAACAGTATTCAATCATATGATTATATTTATTTTCCTTTACACAGACATTAATTTCCGGTCTAGATATTTCCTTAACTTCATCCGATAATGGACCGACTATGTGTTGCCAGTTCTTGCATTCTGTTTTGGAGTAGAATAATCATTTTTGCAAAACCCGATGCCTTTGACTTGCAATAATAGGCTGGACTTCGCACGTTAAAGGTTCAATCCCTACATCTAGCAGATCTCATTCTCAATCATAAGAAATGCGCTCGTATTCAACGTAAAATGATAAATAAGTACAATTTTGGAGAACAATATACAATGTATTTTGAAAAAATGCTTCATTTTAGCACAACTAATCAACAAAGAGACCTTTAATAAACTGCTATCTACCTATTAATTGTACAACAACTTTACATAAGATAATTAAATGTTTCTAAAGCAATGATTTTAAAGATGATAACTGTATGTATAGCTCAAGCGTATAGGTTAAGTGATAATACATGTACTTGCAAATATTCTATTATTTTTACTTTTAAAGTTATTCATTTTGACACCAGTTTTAGGGTGTGCCTCTTTCAACAGGTCTTGAAATAATATTGTGGACATTTTTGGCCCCTAAAACTGACTCGATAGGGCTCATGGTATGATTTTGATTGGTGTGCGTATCCAAACGCATACATGTATGTTACTGCAACTTAACGCATCTAGTCGTTTATCTCCGAACAAAACCAGAAATGACTCTGTCCGACATCCATTCAATGAAACATCAGACACGGCGTTCTCATAAAGTGAACATGATACATTTACAATGTACACAATGTAGTGCGTAAGTATTTACACAGCGATAGTTACATACAATTATAATTATACTGCAAGCGTTTGCTGAATATGGTCGCAAAAAGATAACCAGCTGAAGTCTGCACTTTTAAGGCGGTGACAAAATAAATCGCATTAATCTCCAACAAAATCAGAGAAACAGGCCGTAATTCAATGTAGGCACGTCCTCAAAAAACGCATTCAAAAAATATATTATGTCGGTTGAAAGGTGTTCACTGTTTCTAATCTGAATTAGGCTGGTGAGTATATGTATATTAGGCTAGTTTTCTGAGTGTCATTTACTGTTTCTGTACAAGTTCACATAAAAACAAATTATTTTTTTCTGGACTGCAATTCGCTTTATATTTGGGAAAGATTACTGCCTCTCATCGCCTTTGTTAAGACCTGCATGTAGTCCTTCCTGGTTCCATTAGGGTAACCACGTTGAATGTCTATAAACCCTGGGTTACCAATTTCATCTGAAATATAAATAGACAGACATTGGTTTTAGCCCTTTGATAACATTTAAGCCCATAATCAATCTCTTCAGCTGCTGTAAGCTTCGTAAATGTGTGTCTCTTTATAAAAATGGTCTCTAATTCAACATCATTTCTTCTTAAATTACCAAGTAAGTTCTCTGTACAAATACTGGTCCCTTAATAGACATGGTCTATACACATGGTCTCTCTAACAATGTTTACTGTACACGTATATCTGAAGAGATATACAAGGAAATATTTACCAAAATACTTAGATTTGCAACGTAAAATTTTAAAAACACATGTGCAACATTAATTAAGTATGTATTTTATGTATACCTCCATGCTGATACATACTGGTTTCCTCTTCCGCATCATACCCTTGGATATATCTTGGTTCCATTATGATCGCGGATTCATTTGCTACATGGCTTAATGACTGTGCTTCTGCAGCTCCTACAAACGGCACCTCGACATAGACGTGCTGTAGAAGAATTAGACTTGTTAACACTTATAAACTGAAAACGGTGGAATGAATAAACCACTAGTTGTACACTCTCAAAGCGATGTTTTGCGACTGCGTTGGTCGTCAACCGTCACTTTGATATATATTAGGTTTCCAAATCCAAACATCTGCCTAAATCAATACAGTTTATTCTATATCAATTTTATTTATCCAATCGTGAACGTTTATTTGCAACACGTGACCGTACAATATATTACCATATTGGACGCACGTGCATACAAAAAATCCTGTATATTTTCCATATTTGGACGGTTCAACAGTCCCATGTTAAACATACGATAAAGCCCGAAACGCGTGAAAATGATCCGAATGAAAGTCGGGTTAAGTAGGCGCTCTATGTACAGTCTTTGTTTAAGCGTCTTGAAATCAGGATTATTTCTCGTTTGCTTGTAAAAACAAAAACGAGGAAAATGCAGAAATACAATATTCAGTTAATCATTTTTAATTTAACCTAAAATAAAATATATATAGAATAAAAAGGTTATTGAACACTAGTTCCCAGCTGAGAAAACCATATTGGACTCGCCTAGCGGCTCGTCTAATATGGTTTTCTCAGCTGGGTACTCGTCCAAATATATCTCCGTATTGTACAGTACAATGTTAAATAACCTAACAGTATTTTACATTTGACCTTCTATATATAACGCATATAAAGACTCTATTTGATTGCTGCGTAAATACAGTGTAAATTGCAAAGAACACTGTACAAAGAAACATTCGGTATTTATCGAAATAAAACTTGCCTGACCCCCTTGGCCAACCGATTCTTGAACCGGAACAGTATCTTGGTAAATCATTTTTATTGACCATTTGTTTCTTCGTTTACGACTGGGTACAAAACACAGTAGTTTCATGCTGCGGCATACAAACACTAGACCAGTGATTACAGTTCCAATTGTGAGGACCACTGCTGCCATAATCTCCTTTCTTGAATCTATTCCTGTGGGATGGACTTTGTCATGAGCTATTGTGTCATTGTGTTTTATGTCACAATGTTTGGATGGAATAAGAACATCTGCAATACAAATTAGGAGTTCATGTTAGTTATGGTAGCAAAACATGAATTTGTATATCAACTTTATCAAAATTATGGTTCTGAAAGTAGTGAAGCGAATTGTCAAGCAAAAACGTTTTTATTATTTAATTGTCTAATGTAGCATAAGCCTACTTGTTCAAAATTGTAAGCTGTAATTAAAGCAAAACACTTATTACTATTATGTAATAAGATATTATTTTCACATGACATATACTGGAGGTTATGTTCAAATGAAGGTCATCAGCAAACTGTGCTGCATTTAAAGTCAATAAAACGGGCTTCAATCTAAAGTCTTGTAACTAATACATTTCAATCCAATTCAAGATTATTATCGAGACTTATAGCATGGGAAATGTGAGAAGGGACTAACGATTCTCTTGTCAATTAGGACATGCATCTTTGCATTCTAGTATTGTAAACAATAGTCAGCAAATGGAAAGTATTTTTACTTATTAGCCAATATAAATTAGGAAAGTAACAATGTGGTCAAATTCGTTCCGCGTCATAAATGAAGCACTATTTACATATAATCTCCCTTTATTATGATTCATGATCATAGACTGTATGTTTTTCAATTTGTTTGATAAAAAGCATAAAGTTTGCAATACAATTTCCGTAAAAATACATTTACAAATTGGTGGTCAAGATTTTGGTTATTCATTTTGGTCAGAACAATAAATTTTGTTAATATATTTTATATATATACAATTTACAGTGAACTGTCTTTTGACAGAACCAGTGGAGCGGATCAGTGGTCCGCTGATATCGCGCTGGACTTGTAATCCAGGGATTGCAGGTTCGATCAGCCGCTCCTTCACCAACAAAAAAATGGTATTTTGAATGAAACCTAAACTCCGAGGTCCAATGTATCGATGCTGTACACCGATCTTGATAAAGAGCCAGGGGTGTCTCTGGAACGCGACACGTTCTGTATTATGCACTATCCCCCGAAACCTAACATATCTAAACTCTTCTTTGGGCATTGGTCATATCGATTATCCGGTATCAACGATAAAAACTCTTAAATGCATAAATGAATCTCCGTCAAAGTGTTTTACAAATCTACTGTGCCGCCTTTGATGCCTTGCATCCAAATTAGTCTTTCTCATGGTATATCACTCGTAAAGGATGGAAGCGTTCATCATATATCAAGTCTGTATGATATATATATTGTAAGATGGAAAAATGCGTAATATTACATCGATACCCAGTTTATTTATTTCACTTAGTATTCTAAAACATACTGGAAACCTGTTCGACGATTTTTGTATGAATTGCAGGGGCGTGATTTTACTATTATAATAGCGGTGTCAGTAGATGTTGTCTCATTAACCCAACGCAAACGGGCTCCATATTGGATGACCCATCTGCTATAGGAACTCATTTGAATAGAAGATGTTGATTGTAAGGATCCAGGATGAGACATTGGTGAATTACTTTGTCCCAGAGTCAAAGTCCAATGCAAGCTTTCACTACCACTGAATTATTTCAAGCAATCGACATCTGATTCAATAGGCAATGTTATGATACCAGTATGATCCTGGAATTGCTCGAGTTTTATCGTTGTAGTTTATATTGAGACGTCAGTACATCACTGGACAACACAGTGGTAATTTATATCAAGTGTCTCTGGAGAACGTTTAAGAAAACCGGAGACGAAACGCCTTAGCAGGCATTCTTTCTGCTTCAAGATAATGCACCTCCGCACAACTCACAGCTGCAGAGTGAACTTCTCCCGAATCCCCTTTATTCACTTATGCTAGCATGTTTGGATTTGAAACTTTTTCTAAAACTCAAATCTGAACTGCGCGGGAGACATAATTAATAAGTTGTTATTTTACTATGTAAGATCTGGGAACTTTTGATATACACTCGAGCATATCCTATGGGAATTTCGGATACGAGGACTGAAAAGAGGACCAAGATGACCCTATATTGCTAACCTGAGACCTACATGTCACAAAATATTACCATACTTCAGCCCTTTAATATATCTCATAAACATTCTGTTTGACATTGACAAAACGAACATTTTGACCAATTTACATGATGTTTGGGTTGTAAATGTCACCTGTATTGCATACACATAGTTTTTACCCACGTGACCTAGTTTTTGACCTCACATTACTCATATTAAAACGCGACCTAAATTTCATCAAGACAGTCATACTGACAAAGTTTCATAAACAATTCATTGTTCTAGGTTTTGACCCCATACAGTTATGATCCATATTCAAGCTTGATAATAGATTGCATCACGATCAAGGTTATTCTTTCAAGAATATTTAATGAACTATGCAATCTCTATTGCATAAACAATTGTTTTCTAAGATTTGACCTCAGGACATAGTTTTTTACACAAGATGACCCATATACAAATTCAATCTAGAATGTATAAAGATAGTCATTCAGACCAAGTTTCATTAAAATGCAACCTCTATTGCACACGCAATGTTTTTCAATGATTTGACCCCGTTACCTAATTTTGACCCAGTTTGATCCATATTCAAACCCGACTAAGATTTTATCAAGGCAGTCATTCTGAACAAGTTTCATGAAAATCTAATGAAAAATGCAACCACTATTGCTTATAAAAGGTTTTTCTATGATTTGCCCCCGTTACCTAGACCCCAGATGACCCATATTTGAATTCGACCCAGATTTCATCGAGACAATCACACAGACCAAGTTTCATGAAGATCTAACGAAAACAATAACCTCTATAGCTAACACTGATTTGACCCCGTAACCAAGTTTTTGACCCCAGATAACCAATATTCGAACTCGACCTAGATGTCATCAAGCCATGCTGACTAAGTTTAATGAAGATCAAGTGAAAAATGCTCAGTTGCATATACAATATTAAGTGTTAACAGAAAGACAGACGACAGACGAACGAGGGATACTAGGCGCTCACAATAACTCACCTTTGGCACTTTGTGCTCACGTGAGCTTTAAAATGTGTAGATCCATACAAGGAACGAGTAACTTAAAATACATTTGACGTCCTATAACGTTATAACTAGACTTAAACATAAATGAAAAATGGTAATGAAACTCAATTAGAACAGACCTCGGGTTTTGTATAACGCGACATTTATTTCCTGAGCAAATCAGTGTTATAGTGGTTACGCTCTCGACCCGCATTCCAGAGAGCGCAGGTTCATTATCGGCTCCACCTCTAGCATATATAATTGTCTTCTGGATGAAATCTAAGACCAATGTTCTATGTTTCGATGTGTACATCGGACATTTTAAAGCTAGGGGAGGGGTGTCTCTGTATCTTTAACTATCTCCCGAAACATCAAATATTTAATATATCTCTTCAGCGGGTGTTAGTCTTATTGAATATCTGGTGCAAAGATAAAATACTTAAAAACCCAAAGACACCAGTATTGTTTCTTAACTCGAAGAAGAAACGTGTAAAGCTGTGTAGTAAATGGAGTCTAGTATGTGTAAGTAAACCAATAGAAGGCAAATATACAAAAAATGTACGGTTGAGTACATATGAATGGCGGGAAGATGAATCGACAAATTAGCTTGACGTTGCGTTAATGAGATGAAAACTATGGTTGATCAGAGTACGCAGACGATGCCTTATGCTATAAGCAGTGCTGTGTGAGTCATCTAGGAGGAAGCATATTTTAATATCACAGAGATAGCGTTTGTGTGAACATAAGGCGATATAATGACTCATACAGGAGGTTGTGCCTACGAAACACTATTGTTTGAGACCCATTGAAAATAGGCGATTGAATGAACCTGTGCCAGATATGGGAAATTCCCTGTCCGAGGTGGACTCAGTGATACAATGTTAGTACAAAATGTGGATCAAAGCAGTTGGTAGCTTTACAGTGTCTAGACTCGGCCCACCCGAATGCGGGAACTATTGAAAATCATTTTCTACAAATACATTGTAGAATAACCAATGGTTACATTGTTTTAACTACAAATTACTGCGGCAGAAAATGAAAATAAACATGTAGAACTGTTAAAACGTCAGGAACAGATCCTTCGTCCAGTGGGAACGCGCGAAATTGTAACCAAAGGGGGGCGGGGGGGGGGGGGGGGTCGCAGATTTGATCCACCTTTTCCATTAGCCTGACTAATGCCCTTTCAGATATAACATGAAACCGAGGCATGCTGAAGTGTATTGGGATCAGTCTTGCGAACTAAACAAAAAAAAAAAAACAACTTTTTTTATAGACTCCATTTCGTCGTCACAACCAAACATTCCTGAATAATCTTATTTATAGATATGTTGTGCATTCATGCGTACTAATAAATAAAATAAATCATTCTAACAATAGAGGGCTCTGTAGGTATCGGTGTGACGTATGTTTAAAGTTATATTCATGTCTTGGCCTTCCTTACAACTAAAACGACGTTGCAAACAATAATACTCTGACAGACATAGGCAGCAAAATATTTATTCCAAGCATCATCAGTATCAGCACCATTAAAGACAGTAACGTCAGTAAGAATGTCCCGAAAACGTATACAGTGACGTATACTCAATCCTGCCATGAATCAAACGGCCGAGAGAAACGATAAAACCAGAATCTAAGAGAAAAGGGTAGCTAAACAGGAGATTGCAATCCTTGTCCGATGTTATCCAGTAGACGGCGTATCCTGAAGTATATTTTATAAAAGGAGTACCATAAAATTTTCGATACGCACGATTTCTTAGACGCTATGAACAACAATGTTATAGTTCGTATTGATATGATATAAGATATGGCTATGCGTCATTGCGTGACCGACCTTTCTACCCGACGAAGTCACCACCGGGACGTATCTATGCTTGCCTTGACCCAACAACTTTGCTTAGACCTACTTAAGGCTTAATCATCATTTTTGTTAAATTGTAAAATACTAGTAATCCTGAGGACTTATTTAGACGATGGCGCGTCGCATGTATCCCAGCAATTCTGGAATGCCCCTACACCATATTGAAGATACCATTAATAACTGTTACGGATACTTGTTGGAAGCCTTGAAATTTACGGCTTCTTACATTTTAAGTATGTGTAGATCTACCAATATATAAAACGTTATGAGAGGAGATGTATTAGAAAGAAATATTCCTTTTCGTGGGCACAACTGGCCTCCGAGGTTGCCAATATCACATACATGTAGTTTCAACGCATATCGCGATGCCCGCGATATATCAAAAGAAGTAGCCTGCTAGTAAGTGATTTGCGGAGCATTGCCTTTCTCGTAAGGGCTTGTCCTCAAATTCTAGCTGACCCGTCATATTTTCCATCATCTCATCAACGTCAATCTTATTCCTTTCTACGTCGGTTAACTTTTCGCCATTCCCTAATATCCTTTCCATTCGTTTACTCATATGGACGGTCCTTGTCGAGTATATTAACTTTTAATATAGCTGATGTTGTATTTCTAGAGTTTTATCGTAGGTCTCGGATTATCTCATAGTCAAAAAATGAAAATCCATCCAATTTGTAAGTAGCATTTCCATTTGTATTCTATCTGTAAAATTGGGAAGTGATTTCGTATAACTTGTCTCTATTTTGCTCTTAAACCATTCCATTTGTTGTAAGCATTATTCTTCACCATGCTGTGAATTGGCCATTTTGAGCAATAGTAAAACTTTAAACTAAGTGTAGATCTATATTAAAGTAAAGCTTATCATAGTTATTAGTATGTGTGTGTTATGCTGACCAACATCCGCGAAGCAATATCTCGCCTGGATATGTTGCACCATATTCGGCGTATCGGCCGCGGCTAGTATGCCTGATCGATCTTTACGTTCATTTTTAAGTCGGTCGCCTGTTGGCGAACGCCTAATAATAGCGAGAACATTTGATGGGAATCAGATCACGAGAGACACCAATCGGCAGATTTTTAGCAAAGGTTTTGTCTTAGTAGCCTCCCTTTATTGTTAAACGTTAGCGTGAAATGATCTATATCCTGTTGATTTCTAAAATGTATACAATCTTTGATATATTTATTTATAAAGTACATGTTAAATTCCATTTACAAAAAAAAATTTTTTTTTTTTTTTTTTTTTTTTTTTTTTTCCCCCCCCCCATTTGACATGGGTAACACCATTTATTTCCTCGTAACATGACAAATAAAGGGTCGAGGTCATCCCTGTATTCATCTTACAAATATAATATAAGAAATAATAATAATTATGCATTTTTAACAACCATGATATAGTGCACATACATGTACATTCAAATTTGAGCTCCCTTGCCTTTTACATATAACAGCTTCTAAAAAAAAGAGAAGCAAATTACTTCCAAAAAGCATAGATCAATAATGTAGTTTTGCTAGAATAATTAAAACAATCACCGAAACGAAACGTGAATATGATAATTTATCTGTAGTATAGCAAAACATTTGAGTATTATTAAAATAATTTTTCGAACATTTTCGCAGTTTCTATATCTAGTGTTGCAATTTTTTGATATCTACAAGTTTCTTTTATGCTAAACATAAATTGCTTGTAATAAGATTCTGGAGACATGAGTTGGTTGCCAAATTTGTAATCATTTCTTAGTTTCCATATTTGCAGTTTTAATTCAAAAATCATTGTGTTTAAAAAGTTCGCTTCTTGTTGTTTCTCAACTCCAAAAACAATATCAGTAAAATCTAATGTTCTTTTGAATTCGATGTCGTGCTTTTCCCTGTTCGAGAGTTTTGTAATAGTGTGATTTACATTTTCCCAGATTTTTTTCACATTTTCGCATTCCCAAAATAAATGAAATAAAGTTTCTCTTTTTGTTTTACATATGTTACATAGGCCGTTCGAAACTTTCATCAAATTCAATTTGTGTTCAGTGAAAATTACGTTGTGTAGGAATTTCCATTGGAACTGTTTTGCACGGACAGAAGCATATGATTTATAAATATTTGACCATATAACATTCCACTGTTTTATTTCCTTGTTAACGGACAGCTTCTTTTCCCATTTAATCGCGGTCTGTAACTTAATATTTGATTCTTTGTTGTACACTTTTTCTAAGATAAGTTTAGTTTTTAAATCTTTCGGTTTGATAACTTTATTTTGATACGTTTTAAAAAGCAGATTTGACAACTTTAGACTCGATGTTTTAGGTTCGTTTATAAAACTGGATTTTAATGTATCGATGAACTCCTGTGGGATACAATTTTTTATCTTTGACCATTCGGCTATCCAATTTCGTTTGTTCTCAAGCTTTTCCAAGATTTCTGTTTCTGAACAAAACTTTCCGGTGTTTATATTCCAAATGTTTTTGATAGCGGACAACTTGCTTTTTGCGAAAGACCGAATAAATAGGGGTTTGTTTTTGTACGTTATTTTGTAATTTCCAAAGAGCCTCTGTTCTAAAATTTCATCAACTGAACAGGGGCTAAATGTTTTCAAGAAAGTTCTCCAGTCTTTTAGAGCTTTGACATAGAACTGAGACATGTTTGTGACGTTTGGGAGATTATCTATACAGTTACAACTGCATAAGAAAAAACTTTCATTGAAAACTTTGTCAAGTGAGCTTAGATAAGATTTCCCTATTGCATTCCAGTTTTGAGTTTCCGCATGTACGATTTTATAGATCATCTTTACATGAAGCGCTAATTTTAAATCGCTTACGTTATAAAGACTAAATCCCCCGCTGGTTTTACTTTGCCTGAGTGTTTTTCTTGCTACAAGAGCTTTTTTCCCATTCCAAATAAAATTATCGATTACATTTTCTAATTCAATGCAGTATTTCTCGGGTATACCTCTAGTCTCAATTTCATAAATTATCGACGAAAAAACGTACGTTTTAACAATGAGAATTTTCCCTTGTACTGTCAAGTTTCTCGATTTCCAGATTTGAAGGCAAGTTTTTATCTTGTTGATTTTATTTCTCCATATATCATCATTATTTATACTATAACCATGACAGACACCAAGTGTTTTTACGTATGTATTTGTCCACCTGATTTCATTGAAACTTAGATTGTTATTTTTAAGTTTTCCTATCATTAATCCTGTAGTTTTTTCCTTATTCATCTTTGCGCCAGACGCTTTTTCATAGCTACTGAGGGTTTTAAATATGTATGGTAGAGATTTTTTATTTCTTGCGAACAATTGTGTGTCGTCTACATATTGATTAAGTTTTGCTTCATACGATTTTTGATTAACCTCGGGCAGTGCGATCCCTTGAATATTTTCATTTTTTCTGATGCTGCATGCCAAAGGTTCAGCCTGGATGATATAGAGCAACGGGGCTATTGGACATCCCTGTTTAATAGATCGCGAAATTGGGAAAAAATTTGATAAGAACCCGTTCGTTTGAATTGACGTTTTAGAATATTTGAGTAACATGTTCACCCACCCCCTAAATTTTTTTCCAAAACCAAATTTTTCAAGACACAAATCTATCCATTGCCATTCACATCTATCGAATGCTTTGGTTTGATCAAGAAAAATAATGATGCCATCTGCGTTTTGTTCGTCTGTGTAATCGATTATATCTTGAATATATCTGTTAGCTTCATTGATATTTCTTCCGTCAACATAGCCTTTTTGATCTGAATGTATTATATTTGGTAACAAGGATTTCAGCCTTTCCGATAAACATCTAGATATTATTTTGTAATCTACATTTAAAAGAGTTATTGGCCTCCAGTTTTTGACATTTTCGCGTTCTCCATTTTTGTAGATAAGTGATAGTATGCCTTTATATTGTGACTGACTCATTGTATTTGTGTCGAGAATTTCGTTCACGAGTTCAAAGAAATCGTATTTTATCAAATACCAGAAGTGTTGGTACCACTCAGCAGGAATACCATCTTCTCCTGGTGATTTGGAACATTTAAAAGAATGAATGGCCTTTTCAATCTCTTTAACTGTAAGATTTGTTTCTAAAACAACCATGTCTTCCATCTTTATTTGTTTGTCTACATCGGACAGTAAGTTTGCAGCCTCTTGTAAGTCTACGTGTTCTGAAGTAAACAAGTTTTGATAAAATCTTTTTTGTTCATTTAAAATGTTATTAATTCCCGATTTGAGTTCGCCATTTGCACCCTTTATTTTTGACCATAACTTCTGTTTGCCCTGCTTTTTTTCCAGATTAAAAAAATACGCAGTGGACTTTTCATTGTCTTGAATAAATCTAGCTTTGGAGCGTATTTTTGCTGCGTTTGCTTGCAATTCATAAAAGTTCGAAATTTGCTTCGATATATATTGTATTTCATCGTTTGTTTGGTTCGTATGTTGTGACTGTTTTAATAATTGCAGTTTATTTTCTAACAGTTTGATATTGCGTTCTTTCCTGTAAAGCTCCGTGCAAAAATCAATTGTAATTATTCTTAGATTATGCTTAAATAAATCCCACCATTCTTTTAGAGAACAAAATTTTAACTTTTTCTGTTTCCATATGAACCAAAATTGTTCTATACGCTCTATGTATTTTTCATTTTCTAAGATACTACAATTTAGTTTCCATATCCCCGGTCCCATTTCTATATTCTCAATATCAATTGAAATTGCTATTGCATCATGGTCCGATTGCGGAAAATGAAGAATTTGTGTGCTGACCAAATCACTGTCAATTGATTTTGAAACTAAAAAATAATCAATTCGGGATTTTGAGTCATTGCGACCGAACGTGTACATAACAGAAGAAGGATTTCGTCTTCTCCAAACATCTTCTAAATCATACATGGAAATTATATCAGATAATTCACGTGACCCTTCATCCACGTGCAATATTCCTGACGACTTTTTACGATCAATCGAATGGTTTAATACGCAGTTATAATCTCCTCCCACAATAACTGGATTGTTAATTTTGGCGAATTCGGCCGAAAGACTAGCAAAGAACCGTTTTCGCTCACTAGCATTGTTTGGTGCATAAATATTTATAACGGTGAAAAAAACATTTTCTGAAAATTGAAAATCTAACGCTATAAAACGACCATCATTATTGAATCGCTGCTCATTTTTCGTAGAAATAAACAGGTTACTTTTTATCAAAATGGCGACTCCCTTTGAACTTTTGTTGCCATTACACCAATAACAAGTTCCTCCCCATTCCTTTGCCCATTTAAGTGCTTCAAAATCATTTTCGCAATGCGTTTCTTGTAAAAGAATTACATCGAATTTTTTAACCCTTAGCCAATTAAATACTGTATCTCTTTTTTTACTATTGCGCAGTCCATTTACGTTTACCGATACTATATTGTACATGGTGTAAGTAATAGATGAGCATACATGTGAGCAAATACTACTCAGAGTTTATCCTTCCCTGTTTTGCTAACCGGTTTGCCGACGGCGGGGTCGACGAATTGCTTCCTCTTCCCCGCTTTCTCGCAACACTGGGGGTCCAATCACGCATCTCGTCTGATTCACCCTCAAGGAAGAAAGCGAGGAAGCTTTCATACAATTCCTCGGCTCCCTCGTCAGATACATGAACTCCCTTAACGTCTCGATCGTCATAAAGTTGACGTTTGAATTTCCCATTTTCAAAGACAATTTGATCGTTGTCTAAATAGTGAAAAAAATTGTTCTCTTTGCATGTTTTTAGCATAGAGTTGTTCACAACCAAAGCCGCGTCATTCATAGCCTTTACAACATTATTTTTTCCCCGTCGCGGGAGGATACTTGAGAACGCTATGGGAGTTTTTGGCCATTTTTCGGCCACAGAATTCAGTGCTTTATTTGCATTGTTTATTACATCGTCTGTTGTTAAACTGGGAATATCGTTCGTCCCTAAATGAATGATCACAGAGTCAACAACCTCAGTGTCTAAGAGTTTTACCTGAGGAATGAGAGTTTCAATTTGTTGCAGACTCATTCCTGAGAACGATGCATTTTTAATGCTACTGTCCCGCACGTGAAGTCTCACAGTATTCGAATCTCCAAGAATAACTCTAACTTTTTTTACACTAGAAGTTTTTTTAGTTTGTGTCGTATCTCCAACGTGCTGTTCTATCACGGGTGATCCTGGATCGTTGAATGTAGGCTCATATGTAGAGGAAAGTTTTGCAGTTTTATCTTTTGTTGCGTTGGAATTTGATATTATGGATTTGTCATATGTCGAGGTAGACTCAGCTTCCTCGGAGATCTTCTCAGCCTCCTGTGCTCTACGCCCCTCCAATACTTCAGCTGCGTATTCCCCGTAGAGTTCAGTCGGGCAATCCGCCTGAATATGGCCCTCTTTTAAGCAGTTGTGACACATGATATCATGCGGACAGTCTTTTCGGACATGCTGTGTGCTTTTACAGTTAAAACATGATTTTGTTTTCAAGACTTTATCCGAATATGAATTTGACCTTTGGTCAGTGTTTTTGTTAGGACAGCGAAAATATTGATGATCTGTTTTCCCACAAATTTTGCATGCCGTTCTGTTGTTATCAGCGAAAACTCGCACTGTGAACTGACCAATTTGAATAACTAGAGGTAAAAGTGGAGCACAATCTAGAATTTTTAAGTATCTTGTTCCATTTTCAATATTTGTGTTTTTTATTTTGCCTCTCGAAATTGTCCCAACTACCTCACCAAATCTACTCATGTGTTGGATAATCAGCTTGTCCGACATCTCATAAGGTGCATCTTTCAGAGTAACATTGGTTATTATATTGTCAACATCGGTTACTGTTACAAATTTGTTTTGCACATTAAGCCCACCAAGCATAACATGCGTTTTAGTTTCTTCATTTGCTACAGAGATGATACATTCTTTCGCTGTAATTTGTATAGCATTTATGTTGGGAATGTCTACCTTTTCTTTAAGAGCTTCCACCACTTCTTCATGAGTAAGTCTTTTTAGGAATTTTGTATCGAAGTGAACGGACATTGGTCTTGTGAGAAGGTCCGCCATCTTGTAAAATCCAACACAAAGGAAACACAAAGAAAAAAACAAAATCCAGTGATTTCAACCCCGATAAACGGGTAATTCTTCAAAATCACTTCTTCCTCGTATGATCAATGATTAACAAGATAGTTCCGACGTTATCACATAGTTACAAGTCCATGAAACTGTTAAATGAAAGAAAAATTATTGAGATCCATGAACGAAGCGTCCGACCTTGCCAAGTCCGACAACTCTCAACAAGAATTTAACTATTGGTTATTATATTGAAAAAGTATTTATTTGGTAAATAAATTGTCATTTATAAGACAGTTCTAATTTAGTTCAGGTCGTGGTCAGCAATTTATTTATCTTGCATTGGTACAAGGCGGCACTTTCCTGTCCTGGCCTATTTGAAAGAGACTTCTCATCAATTTCTAGAGTACGAAGGGGAGGTTCCCTTGGTGAATCCCCGTATTTGAGTAGGGCTGATAATTTCATAATGTATTATTTCAATAACTAAATTCTATTTGTCGTGAAAGTTTGAATAAATATATAGGCTTGATACGCATTTAAAGATTCAGCTCGGTAGTTTATTTATCCCGGATATACATTAGTCAAATATACACATAGTACGAACCTCAGGGTTGTAGCCACCCCGTTAAGTGAACTTGTCCTGAGAGTTTAAGTAAATATACCCACGTAACCCCCAGAACAACCTTTGCTGCACTTGCATTATTTTGAGCCGAACTCGAGGGTTGTAGTCACTACATCCACGGGGTTGACTTGGTACGGAGCTATTTCTATATTAAGGGTTCACGAACCAGATCGGCTACAAAGTAGTGCCGGTTTATTTCTTTCTTTGCTTTCGTGATAATAACCACAATTGAAGCACAATAGTGCAGTTAGTCGTTTTCTGACAGAAAAAGTATTAATATAGCCATATCTCTCACGTATCCAAATTAAACATCGCGGAGAGATAGGCATTGTTTTACCACAGTAGCTGAAGTCTACAAATAGCCATTTTTACGAAAATAGAATTTCATAATATATGAAAGTAGATATTTTGGGTTAAATTGTGTGTTAAATTGATAAAAAAAGTCCTAACACGTAAACACTTGAATTTATACATTACTGGCCAAATTTGACTGGATTAAGTATATAAAAATGTTTACAGCCGGCCTTAAATATATTAAGACTGACATTAACATTCCACTATACATTTTGTTTCTCTTTAAAGCCAAGGCAATTCACCTAAACTTGAAAGTTTTCGCACACGACCGCCTTTTAGTACATCAGTACTTTAATTGTTTCTAAAATCGTTAAAATACAGGGGTACAGCCAATAAAGTGAAGCGGCTTATTGTCAGGAAATTACGGTAATGGTTGTATGCTTGTTTAAGGTTGCCCATATCGCCAATGTCTATTGGACAGGTCAAATATTTTGGATTCATGGAAAAGTGGAAAATACGGAAAATGTCCAAGTTCCAGAGACATTAATAGATCTTTTACATGCCCAGTGTATGGCACCGATACATGGGACATTCGCTTAAAGGCTCATCCGAAAGACCATTAGTTATGTTAGTGGTGGAGCTTGGTATCAATCCAGCGACCTCTCGATTACCAGCCGAATTTGTTACCACAAGACCATTACTTTGATCTTAGGATCTAGCTCTTTAGTTGCGCGTTTATTCGTAGTCGAAACTGGCTACATGTATGTCATATGTGTCAGAATGTGTGCCACTGATGCCTCTCCAGCAAACATATAGACTGTAGTGGCTATACTTCAAGACCGCTGTCGTCTTTAGAAAAGCAAACCAAGTCTAATATTCAAATAAAGATGAAAACAAAAAAGCGGGACACAATGTTCCTTTTCCTGTGAATATACCAGCCATTCTGCATAACCTGCAGGTAAACCATAAAGGGTGACCCCCTTCGAATTTATTATTGACGTTTAAAAGTGAGTCCAAATCATTATTTGACGTCGAGAGGTGACAACACAATAATAATCCAAGGAACCGTTATACGAAATAAATTGACCCATATGACGAAAGGAACCCAAAGAAAGGCAGATTCCCCGGTCATTATTTAATGTCGAAAAGTATTCGACGTCTCAAGTTATATTGATGCATTTAAGGCTGCTACTGACAAAGCTTCAAATACATTAAAATAAAAATGACCATTGAAAGACATTTCCCATGTGAAAAGTCGTCCAGGTATCGTATACATGGTCGAACCACACGATAACCGTTTGCCATTCCAGCAGATAGAGGTATGTCACATACCGTATGTGTACTTCTAATAGAGTATAGAGGTAATTTTTACCACAAATGAAATTTGCATTTTATTAATTCTGGTCATTGAGTGTTGGACTGTAACACGTACGAGGAGCAGTTTTAAGTACATTTGTACATGTAGTTGCAACAGTGGCGTGTTATTAAAATAAGCCTTTCCTGGAAAGAAATGATTCGTGAAGTCACTCAAGGTAGTCACTCTTTTAACCATTGTACTGCACACTTATTTCAAGACGGATAATCCATTCAGAAAATCACCTTTGAAATGTTCTTTATGTGTACTGTTAATTCACTGATGGAGGGCACTTGCAACAACACTGTGGACTTCGAACCGGCGGACACGCAGACATGATTTGATGTATGGATACATCCAAAGGTCACAGAGAGAGTGTACTGGGCTGTGGGGTTGATGTGGCAAATCTTTAATAAGTCTCTACTATTACTAAACGGTGCGCGGCTGCACTATAATTATCGTGGAGAAATTTGGAGCTGGTGAAGAGTCTATGCATATTTTAAGAATTAATTCTTTGTACTAATCCCCTGTCGTTTTTTTCTGTTTAAACACGTTCTTCCACTAAACAATCAACGGGGAACGAATGTTCCCGGTCTAAAGTCAGTCATATTCGTTTCAAATGTTTTTACAGACTTATAGTAGTATCATAGGTAACTTTTTTATCTGAGAGAATAGTATTTATTAAGACTTATTATTTTCCTTTTTTGTCGTAAAACTGACAAAAATAATTGACACACACGAAGTGGGTATATTTATAATGTCATTAAGCGTGTGTCGTCATCATATCATTTTCGAGACTTAGTTGCACTGTGTTAGTGCATGGTGCGATAATCCCCGATTTACGGAGGATTCTGCAGATTTTGCTCAACCAGGAAGCAGCAACACCCCCGGCACAGTTCTGAGATCGCTGCCGGGAATTCTACTGATATCCAAGGCGAGTTCTCATTAAAGGACTCTCTAGCTAGGATTAAGCTATCTACGGAGCTGTAATAAGAAGACGAACCTCGTCAGGGGATCAGGCTATCTGACCAGCCAATTTTAAACGTTTTGACAAAATGCAGTCGGTACAGTGACACAGCAGTAAAGTTTTTGTCAACTACTGAACCTGGTCAGCAGATCAAACATGAGACTTTCAGAATTGTTTCTGATTTGTCACGCTCAGAATAAATATTTACAGGACGAGTATGTTACTATTTTAGTCAGTTTGGCTGTTCAAGGTCGCGCATATTTCAACTGTTTTTCTCAGAGTGGATTCCGTAAAGGACATTGGAATAGGGAAGATAAATATACTAACTCACAACAGAAGGATAACTAACAGTTTCTTCCCTTTCTTGGGTTGATCAGTGTACCGAACATTTTATTTCTAGTTTGCTAGTACACTAACAACAAAGTGGTATACAATCACGAGTGGCAATGACAAGGTTTGTGTTAAAGCTCAAACTAAACGTATTGCTAAATTGAAGCGCAGTATGAAACAAGATAGGTATATCGGTTGCCTCTGCTGTTACCCCAGGCAAGTTGTTTTTACGTAAATATTGTAGACTGCTAACATCAACACAGTCATGTTCAGACGTTTTGTTTCTGCATAGTGACGTAGTACATAAATAAGAGTGGTAGTTACAGTCGTTGATTATTGGATTAACCTTGAAATATGTTCAGATTCTATTCAGACGCAGGTGATAACGGACGAGTCCCACCTGGGGTATGGGGCAGTATATCAGGAGAAATTAGTGTCCAGCGACTGGAACAAGCGTGCCTGGCGTCAAAAGAACTGAAAATGTTAACAATATTAATGGCTATAAAAGCTTTTTGAAAGCTGTAGAAAGATTTCACGGTTCATGTATTTCCGGACAACATGGGAGGTCCGAGCCCCAAACTGTCACATTTTGCGCGCTCTATATTTGCGGAAGTAATAGACCATTTGAATTTGCTGCGTTGCACGAATATTGCAGGCAAAATCAATACAGTAGCCGATGCATGATCACGAACACCCGACAATAAATGGGTGCTGCACCCAGCGCTTTTCAATTACCAGTACGTAGACAAGTATTCGCTAGTTTTTCGAGCAATGGGTCCATTCACGGAGTTTTGCCGGAACCGGAAAGGGCTGGTTTATGCTAAGCGAGTTTATACCGGGAAAACTTAAAACGTAAAAATTGATCCGATATGTCAGCGCGTAGAATACAATATTGTTTACCTAAAAGCACGGTTAGTTCCTGCTTCGGCCGTCAGACATCGCGCTTAACGCACAGATTTCTGTGCCAGATCGTGTCGAACAGATTTGTTTTAGAATAAATCAGGTTGAGTTTTCTGCAATTGATGCAAGATTTACTTTCTTTGACATAAAGAATGACACAAGCCGTACGGGTTTTGACGTTGTTCTCCCACAAGCGGAAAACACACAGTTAGACCCAGTGTTATATATACATGTAGATAGGACCAATAATAAACGACCCGAAGACGGAGCGCTGCTCTTGTCATTGCTTCTATCCGTATGTCGTTTGTCGAGAAAGTTCTGTAAGAATTTATTAAACTCGCAAGCTAAGGGGATCAAAGTTTCAAAGCAAAGTCATTCCGTAGTATTAACATTAAGTTAACATATTTAGTGTTCATAATGACATGTTGATAAACAGGCAAACAAGTGTTACACAAATTGCAACAGATAGGATCAGAATGAAAAACTATGTGTACATGTATTCTATTTGAAATTATTATCTGATAACTGTTTTTACAAATTTGTATCTAATAGTAAAACGAAATTAAATTAAATATATGTATTGAATTGTTCACAAAATACTAAATGCTTCCATTTTGCATCATTTACTTATTCAATGCTACCAAGTTATGCTCTATATCATGACAGTTTCTTTACTAACTGTTTTGAACATTGAGTTTAGTGCTTACAGCTCAGATAATTGATTACAGGTTTTAAAGTTAATCAAATTGTCAGCCGTAAATAGAAATTCTTGAAACACGTTTAGCTATGTACATGTATGTACATTGTACATGTTTAAAGATA
Source organism: Saxidomus purpurata (assembly GCA_022818135.1). NCBI lineage: Eukaryota > Metazoa > Mollusca > Bivalvia > Venerida > Veneridae > Saxidomus > Saxidomus purpurata. The sequence continues at coordinate 39,007,020 of JAFMSR010000009.1, read as the reverse complement.
AATGTTTATAATAAAATCATTTTTAAAACTGTTTTATTAGGATGAAATGCTCATATAATTTTCTATAGGTTTACATATGAGTATGCTATTTTATTTCATCCTTTTGACACATGGTATCTTTCACTGTAAACGATAAAATACAGTTATAACACGTTCCATTTGCACTTGACAATTTCCATACTGTCAAGTTACGTCAAAAACAGACCAAAGAGGCGTGAAAAACGTTTTCCGCCGAAATTGATGTTTTTTCTGGTAAAAATATTTTGAATAAATGAACATTTTTCTTCTGGAGAAAAACACATCTTAACGAAATTCCGTTAAGAATTTCCCATTTAAACTTAACTTGATTTTGGGTAATTTAATTCAAAGTTTCGTTGTCAATCCATGAATATTTGATAATTTCTTAACGAAATTCCGTTAAGAATCTGGACACATAAACATGTTAAAGCGAAATACAAGCACTTATATAGATTATCTTTCTTTGTCAAATTTAGGCCGTCAATCTATGAAATATTTGATAAAATGTTTACGAAATTCCGTTAAGAATCTGAATACATAAACATGCTAAAGTGAAATGCACGCATTTAGATAGAATATATTTTTTTGTTAAATTTAGGCCGTCAATCTATGAAACATTTAATAATTTCTTAACGAAATTACGTTAAGAATCTGGCTACAAAACATGTAAAAGCGAAGTTCACGCATTCAAATTGAATATATTTCTTTGTTACATTTAGGCCGCCAATCTCTGAAATATCTGATAATTTCTTAACGAAATTCCGTTAAGAATCTGGCTACAAAACATGTTAAAGCGAAATACACACATTTAAATAGAATATATTTCTTTGTTACATTCAGGGCGTCAATCTATGAAATATCTGATAATTTCTTAACGAAATTCCGTTAAGAATCTGGATACATAAACATGTAAAAGCGATTTTTAGAACGTTGCATGATGTTAGATTGGTTCTTTAACTATATATAAATCGAATTTGACTTCTGTACCTTTAAACTTGCGCCACTCGGCTGTCAGTTGTAAAAATGCTGTATTATTTTCTGATTGCGTTTTCACAACAGGCGACAGTAGATGGTTCGGATTGTTTAACCGAATTCGGCTAGTCAACGGACTACAAGTTTTGAAACTAGTCATAGGCAGACTAACCGAATTCGGCTAACATTCTTGAAACAATCGGCCTTACTACATTAGCCGAGTTTAATTGGTCAACAAATACAATAAGTTTCCAACTAATTCATTCATTTATCACTTGTACTAATCAAATACCTGAAATTATCAAATACGTATTGTAAGATTTATATTTGCCACGTAAAATAGTGTAATGTTTCTGTTTACATAGGAGTGATATATTTCAAAAAGTCTGCATGAAAATCTATAGTGGCGTTTCAAAAGTTTAACATAATATTTGACATGCATGTAAAACAAAACACAAGTGATTTCTATCAGCAAGTCGTATGATTTTAATACAAATATTGCAAAATCTGCCAAGTCAAACTCGTGTTTATACTTGATGCATTACTACACAAATATAACGTAAAATGCATTAATTACAGCAATTGTATTATTGTTGTCCGTGCCAGAAACAACTGGATATTCTTAACAGTTATTGTTCATATTTCCAAAAGTAGAATTCATGACACGCCAACTTCCTCTGGAACAAATGTGTTGGTGGTTAACTGTTCACTGTGAGTTGCTGACGCCAGGGGCGTATGTGTACTTGCAGTTCGATCGACTTTTACGCAGTCTAACGTGCTTTCCGGGCCCGAAGAAACGTTTGTACATGAACCTGACAAAAATATGTAGATCAGATATAAAGTCATTAGCATACATTGTGTGTAGCTTTATCATTTCAACATAACCCTTTTATAAAATATCGCAAAATTTGACCAAACATTAACCTGCTGCGACAATACTAATTGCAGTTGGAAATAAATGCCATTTATATTTAAAATTACGATACTAGCGGCTGTTGTTTTTATCAATACAGACATAAATTATGCAAATACATGCAGTCCGTTGGTAATGTAATGATATTATGATAAGAGGCGAAGAAAATCGTTTATGAAAAGAAAAACAAACCTGCATATGATGAAATTGCAGTAAACCACTATATCGTCATCCATGTACGAGAGAAACATCACTTGCCATTGCAACATTTGCCTAAAATAATTATTCATACTTATTTTAGGCTCAAACAATAAGTATAACATTATCATATTATAATTTCCTTTAGACGTTACTTTTTGTATTAAAAAATCACATTTTCGACAACCGACTTCTACTGCTTCAAAATGTACTCAGGATAATCACGAAGCAGACATTGAGTGCAATATGTACCCGATTACATGGATGTATATGTACATATTAAGAACAACAAATGCAGTTTTGCATTTAATCAAAATACAAAGTGCTTGAAACATGTACACTTACTTACCTTATATTCCTTTCCACATTTCACCAACAAACAAATATGTATATAAACCAATGTCCATTTCTTAGAGTATTTCGTTATATCGCGCACGCACATGAATATTTACAAAATGGCGCCCATTTTAGATTAAAGGTACATGTAATACATTTCTTCTCAAACGTTCAAGGTAATTAAACAGGCCAATAAGAAAGCGCAACTGGCATGCAACAATTTCTCTGGCAATCCCACACGTAGTAAACACAAACTCCCTATTCCTGTTGAAGTGTTATTACAGACTGTACTATAAACAGTAGCTGATTATTTCAAGTGGTCAATTTCACAACAGGGAGGGTCATAAAAGAGCTATTAATCACCTAACTCCCAAATTTCTTGTAACAGGTGCTAGGGTTGCAGAAAATAACACCATGTATATTATGAATTCTCTTGTCTTGATTCTCATTGAAAAGAGAATGCTAGGGATCTATCTATATATATATCAAGAAAAAGTAGGAGCTTGTAGATTTTTTCGGAACGGAAGTGTTTTATTATCTTTGATTTATTTTCAATACTTAACTGTTTAACTTTTATTATACAATGAGAAAAAACAAGAGCTGTCAGTAGCACATGCGCCATATATGCGCGAAGGATGTGGCCCCTTGCTGCCCCCAGCACAAAAATTAATAAAAAAATGAAAATTTCTGCCGGTGGGTGCCACCCATCTCCCTTCCCCAATGCACCAGGCCGTCACGTGACTTTGATTTTGCATTCAATTTTCAAAGGGCCATAACTCCTGTGTTTCTGAAGCAATTTAACTACATGTAGTTTATACAATTTATTTTAGATTTTCTTATTTTCTTCGTAAGCTCCGTAGCGTATTCAATCGCTTTCGGACACTCATTTCAGATATCATCACGCTCTCACTCGAGAGAGGCAGCAAGTTTTTCAACGCTGCTACCCATTTACAACTTGGTGGACTGAGGCACGTTTGACATCAATAACTTTTCTCAAGGACACGCCTCGTGCTTGGTTTGGGATTCGAACCCGGGACCTCCCGTCATAACCACTGAGCTATCGAGGCCCACAATTCAACTAAAACTCTAATGACATCAACTTTATAATTACAGTAATAAACATTTCCACAATGTTTGATTAAAGTTGCAGTTACCAATGTGATAGATGGCTCCGGACAGAAATTGCTAACAGATGGATGGATAGATAGACAGACGGACGGACGGACGGACGGACGGACAGACAGACAGACAGACAGACGGACGGACGACCAGTCTGATGTCTAGTTTAGCATGATATAATCTAATGACACTATGTCAACACATATTTAACCACATTCTAAACAAAAGTTTAATTTCACACCCAGAATCTCCAGCTCGTCCTCCATAAAAAAGTATCATACACATGACTGACAGTGAGTGATTAATTACGCAAAAATACTTAGCTTTATCCAATTTCTCACCTATGAGATACATATTTCCCTTCATTTACAGGTGATAGAACATTACATAAAATTGAAAAATGGCCGTAAATTTTTTGTTTTTGAAATAAATATAGTGTTGTGGGTATTCATTTTCTTAGTTAGATCATTTTCTATCCATCTATAGCAATTTTGAATCAAAATTTGAGAAAAAGTTGATTTTCATTTTTTTTACCACCATCCAATTTTCACAGTATTTTCTTAATACTTGTATGATCATGGTCTGAAACCTATAAGTCACCTATAAAAAGTGGAAAACTATCCCTACAATCGTTCATTATTCACAAATGCATTAAATTGTGACAAATTTTGCACTAAGGACAGCCCTGGTTCGAGCATTTTTTAATGAATGAACAGCTGATTGAGTATTACTCCACGATTCATTGTGTGATGAAGTGCAGACTTATATAATATATAAAAAATCAATTTAGGCCTTCTAATGAATTGATGTTTCATTTTCGTTGTATGATAAAGACAGATATGACTTCTTAAATACTTTTATCTGAAATAATCAAAATATTTCGAACTATTTTTGTTTCGTTTTCAGTAATGATGGTAGTAACCATTCTGGGGTTCTCCATGGAGAATAAGAAATACTATATTTCCAAATTTTACTGAATATTTTGTCAGAAAACATAAAATAAAAAGAAAAGTTGTTTGTTTCAGTGAAATATCAATTTTATTTCACTCGTGAACACCAAACAAATGACATTTTCACTCGTGGCTACGCCATTCGTGAACATATCAATATTTGGTGTTCACTTGTGAAATAAAATAGATATTTCACTGAAACAAACAAATATCCTCTATTTCTTTCTGAATAATCACGAAGAGAGAAATAGTAAGACTGTCGAAGCAAGTGATACGCTTGACTTGAATAACGATGGGTAACTATTCAAAGTGTCTCAGATGCAGACGGGCTATCCTCATCAGACTGGTTGGTGTAATCCAGAAGTTGACACACCAGAAACTAGCAAATTCTGTACATGAAGGCATTGAAGCTTCCAGTTTTTAAATTTCTCGTACAAAGTAGTCTAATGGTTATTTTGTTCCATGAATTCACACTAATCGCTCTCGAGACACCACCCATGATCGGACCTGTTTACTATGACAGAAAGAGTCAGAAAACTTAATCACTTGTTCCTATTTACAACTAGGTGCACGTGAGGCGTGACATGCCTTCAACTGTGGACTGACAAGGGATCGAATCCAAGAGGAAAAGTAATTACCACTGTGGCCTCATAACGAGTATGCTCTTAAAATGTAGTCATGACATAATTACATCTACATATAAATAATGTATCATATATAGATATGATTTCATCAGGGTTACACAATTACCATTTTCTTTGCCATACGCACAAAGGTCTTCCCTCTCCCGTGACCTCATTCGTTGTCTTATTTTTATGGTTTAGTCTTCCAATGTAGCTATGACATAGTCCTACACGGATATGTATCATATATTGTTATAGTCACACTATGTTGGTACAGACAGTATGAAAACGTACAGAATGCAGTAATAAAATAATGATTTTCTTCGAAATTTGGCACGGTCTAAAATGTCTTATATCCCCTGTGACCTAATATTATGATTGTGTTCTTAAATTGTAGCAATGAGACAGACATACTCTTACATATATCAGACATAGATACGTCATCATCATGGGGGGTGGGGGGGTAGAACAGTATGAACATATTAGAAATATGATTTTAATTTTATTATTATACTAATTCATCTAATCTCAATTGTGAAACAAGTATTTACAACTCACATTAATTGCTCTCGAGACTCAGTCAGATGAAATCACCTTATAAAAAGACAAGAGCAACGTTAAATTATCTATTTCTTGCCTAAGGACACTACCACTACTTTGGCACTGGTGGGGATCGAAACTGGGATCCTGAGGCAAACATGCTATCACTGCATCATGTCGGCTCCATTTGCAATATAAATATTGCGTTAATCATATATTAGTATTAGACATTTGATTACGTCTCGTGACAAGGCTCGTAGTCATGGTCAAGCCTTCGACTCAATCCTATCAAAAAATGAATTTTCCTATCAAAAAATGAATTTTTTACACGGTTTTCGTGTATATGTCCGACTTTGGAAACAGTTTGGGGTATTATTTGTATTGATACACATGTACGTGTAGATAATTGTATTATAGTACTTACAATTCAAGACCAAAACATGTTTATATGATGACTAATGAGGTTACGCATGCAGTGTACTTTGTATGTCAACTTACAAAGTAAACGTTATGTAATTTTAATAGAACCCCACAAGAGGCAATTAGTTCTTTTACGAAGAAAGCGTCAGAGGCTTACTGAGTCGCCTTTATACTCATCCGCCTCGCGGAAAGAGTTATTCAATTCGCTGCCGTGTGCATTAAGGCATATGTGGCATCAGTGTCCTTGTTCAAGTACACTTCGTCCTTGGCAGAGATTCGAACCCGGGATTTACCTAACCGGATGTGAACCTCGGAGCTACCGATGTCACCAATAGATTCAGTGTAAGGGTCTGAATCGAATGTAAATAATTTAACCAAGACTGAATCCAAATTTATTTATATAACGTCGACTGGAAGTTAACAGAAATTTATATGCACGATTTGAGTTGCATGCGAGTGCGTGTTTTGTCATCGCCCAAGGACCCTGAATATTAGCACTGCGTCTTTTCCATTTTGCATATTTTTCACGTTTAAAATAGAAAATGATTAAAAATGCATGCAAAAAAACCCCCCCAAAACATGTCTATTGGACGTAGGCGTCTTCTTTACGAAATAATAATTTTCAAATAAATTGCATTGTATACAGGGTGACAAATATCCGATATCGACTATTTAAGTACACGTATTAGACAAATTGGTAATGATCGTTGTAGCTCCAACTGTTACCAACCGAAGTACATTTTAAAGAATTAAGAAAAATTCATAAAGATTTTTAAAATCGAAATCCATTTTCTATAATTCTAGGCGCCGAACTTCACTTCCAGTCAATAAAATGTACATTGTATCTCATATGGATATTGCGTTCGGACTGCACTACATTTGCGTACATAATTATGTTTAATCTGAAAATCATCTAATAAAAATTATTGTAGAAATGTTGGGTAATTGCAAAATAATGTCGCTTCAAAAAAGCAATGTAGCTTTCTGCGTTCAATAGTGGCGATGCAATTAATAAACAAACTGTTTTCAATGTCGTCGTAAGTATTGATACTGTTACGTTAGCAAGGTACCATAATTATGAATCAGAATTGTTTTACGCATATAAATTTTACAGATATTCGCGGGAACAGACTGAGCTCATTCACAGTACCGTTTATATAATGAAGATAGTGCCAGCATCTTCTTTTACAACCCTCCCTAGGTCACCGTGTAGACACCTAGCTAATTACAGCAATGGTCTGAGCAATTATATAATACAGGCTTCATTAACAGCCTATCCTTTGCTGATGACATATATACAGTCCATTAAATTCCAAATTATATTTCATGTCAAATGTGTAATGAAGATGGTTGTCCACATGTTAAAGGCTATCAACGTTTTCTTCATATACTTAGATCCTTGATAGGTTTATACATTTCAAACAAATTACTTTTTTATATATACGAAATATTTAACAACATTTACGTTGAACTGTAATATCGTTTAGGGGTGTTTAAAAGTTCGAGTAATATATGCATTATACCCATCAGAACTGGAGAAGGTAATAATCGTTCGCATAATTAGCATCTTAGCAGGCTATGTCATATCCTGGCCCCGACCGGTGTGTTATCTTTATGAAATCATTTTACGTCTGGGCTGATCAAGCTCATGAACAGAAGGCAACAGTGGTTATTATCTAGAAAGCGTGTTTTCAATGCTTTAAAATGTTACACGTAATATATACAGTAGTCGGAACGTAACAGTTGTCAAAATTTGCGTATATCGTGCGTATAACGTGCGTGCAACGTGCGTATAACGTGCGTGCACTCATCGTGTATTTTGTCAATCGTATATCGTGTATCATATCGTATCATTCATCGTGCAACGTGCACCATATACTATACACGATACACGATATACGATTCGCGATGCACGATAATCCATACGGTATACGTACGATTCGATGGTGTATTTTGTAGCTAATCGTTTTACTTATAGCGTGCACATCTCCCCCAAAAAAGTGCTGATTTCAGTTTATATTATTTAGTGTAGTTGCGAGCGAGAAAGACTTCCGGGACAGGTCGAAGACATTTTCACCTCATATCCGAAATTTAGGTCTATTTTTGCAACGGAAAGGACATCTTTTTTTATCTAAACTGCTGTTGTCAATGCATTCCTTAAAGTGCAGCAGACAAGGTACGCCTGTATCGAAGCAACATATCGTGGGTATGATGTTAACAAGTGTTTTATTGGCTATATGCAAATAATACGCCGAATCAACTACACTTTTACGAAAATATTTAAAGTCCGAAGCAATCCAAAACGTCCCCAGACTAAAACGTCCCCCCATATGACCAAAACGTCCCATATACTGCCTGATTGGAATAATATATCCGTTAGCTGACATAAAGAGAAAGGTAATTAGGTAGTGTCTTTGACTGATTAATTAGTTTGAGTCTCATCAAATGCCTCATTGTCATTCAAAACAGGGTCTGAATATTGTCCAAAATTAAGGCCTACAGCTGGCCCTTAGTGCATTGTCCTCTACTCCTGCCTACCTGCTTGAACTTGAGGCTGGGGTTCGCCCCTTAGACTGGGGCGCCAGGAATAGATTCTCAAATATTGAGCGAAAGTCAAGGTTTTGGTCAGTGAGATCATAAAGCACGGCTATTTTGTAAGATCCTCCTACAAGTGCCCTATGAAAACAAAATGATCAAATCTGACATACCGCATCTCGCAAAGTTAGAAACTCAAATGATAGATCAGATATTTTTATTCTGGACATCTACATATATACACAGATGGGTCTAAAAATCCAGGTTCTGGTATATTAGCTTCAGCTGTTGTAATCTATCTAAACATGTATGTTGCCATCATAGGAAGATTGACAAATTATTGTTCCATTTATCAGGAATACTCTATAACCTGTTCCTGCATTTATACCAGAAATGATAACAATAGACACTGCATTGAGCTGTCTTTTACATCATCAACCTAAAAAACTTGCTATGATTGTATATATTTTCAGATTCACTATCATCTCTGTTCTCAATGAAATAAAAAAAAAACAGTCATTCTAGACCAGAGTTATTGAATACATTATTATTATTCATAAATTTTATCAATGCCTAAAAACAGGCTTACCAGTTACCATGTTATAGTGCCCAGCTCATGTAGGTTTATGATAATATCTGGTAATGAGAGCAGATGATGCAGACAAAAGGGGCCTGGTTTAGGGGCCATGATCCAGGACATACCATACTCACCCACAGAAATATATGCCAGGATTCGAACCACTATCCTGGATGGATGGTGTAGAGAATTGAAACTTAAAACAAACACATTTTGCCGCAAAACAGTGCGACCTGGCCGTCCTATGGGATACTTGACAAATTACAAAATGGACAAATCAATCACACGTCTTAGGCTGGGCGCAAACTTACTACCAACCAGCTCGGGTATAATTTGTCAATCTTCCTATTCCCTGTTTGATATTATTTTTGTTTTTTTGGTACATACTTTGGGTTGACCAGGTTTGCATCTAGTGCATTGTAAAATGTAACACCCCTCACTGGCTATTTGACTGCATAGCTTTCACCACACAGAGACTAAAATTCAAGCCAGAAATGGATAAGCTTGGACTTGCATGGTTTCACTATTAATGATTATTCTCAGTCTAAGAAAAGCCCTAAGTTAATGTGTATAAAGGTTGTTGGAGAATAACATAGTAGACTGTCAAATGACTGATAAAATTTTTTAGTTATCTATTGTTATCTACAGTTGCTATCAGACCCCATCCTGTAGGTCACTAGTCAAAATCCTAAACAATTTTTGTATAAATGCAATTTTTTATATTCAATAAGTACTTAGTATTTTAATTGTAGTAGTAAACATGCTGTTTCACTGGTTAGTGGGTGTTGATTTAAATTGGCAACCCAAAACATAAAAATTCAATCTTGTTATTATTTAGCAAATCATAGTCTGCACATAACAGGAATGAGCAGGGAGTGACGGGTGACATGTTGGTAGGGGTTGCCCAACCACTGTACCTGTTACATGCCTGTTTCAGTTATAAAATACTGTAACTGTCATTTATATCTTATATATAATTTAATACTGTATGGTAGTTTGCACTGTCTGTATGGCACCATATAATAATTATAATTAAACAAAATTTCACTGGCTATTATCTGTAATATGTTGGGGACGGAGGGGGTAGGGGGGCGGGTTCAGGATAAATGTAAGCCGGTTTCTGCTTACAAACCTACTTGTACTACCTCCAATTGAATGAAACATCAACCCTTTTATCATGATCAGTAAGAAGATCCTTGCAGGTCTGGACTGGCCACTGGCCATACAGATGCTACATCTGATCACCTGCATCTTTCTTACCAGTTTAACTATAACAGACTCTTACTCTCTTACTTCAGAAGGAGGCACATAGAAAAAAAATGATTTTAATCAAGTTGTATACCTTGAAATAGGTTTTATTAGATTTGTAATATATATCCATCTTGTGAGAACCCTCACACTTGATTAATAATTGTATTTTAGTATTACAAGTAGTTCTTTTACTGAAGATCCTAATTAAATTAAGTAGTAAGTTCTGCAAAGAGCTCATTATTTAAGTATACAATAGTATAATATCACTAAAAGAGTACCATAATCATGTTGTATAAAATGAATAAAACATTTAAAAAAATAAGATTTCTTTTAAGGCTAAGATGGCAAAATTGTGCTTGTGTGGACTTCCCGTAAAGCCAGTGATACCGGCTAACACCTATTTTTTTGTAGTTTTATTTTTGAACACCTCTATATTAATTGTGTGTAGTTTGTAATCTTAATAGCTTAATAAAGAAAATAATATGAAAATCACATCTATTACTAAGTCACAATTTACTCTGGTCTCAGTAGACCGGTTGTATAGTTATGTAGTCATATAGTACTTCTCACACTGATCTCCTCTGGTTAGTTTCATAAATTGAATCCATTTTAGAAATCCTTCAAAGGGCCTTTTTTCCTGTAAGTGTGGCAGAGGGGGTGCTTGAACTCTGTCCGGTTTATTAAATTTGTTCCTCATCTCTGATAGTTTCCTTAAATGCCTAGCTTACATCAATTTGAACAAATATAGATCTTTTAAGTTCTTTCTACATATCTAAATTCCAAAATAACTAAAAAAAACATGAGTACCATCATTGCTGAGCTCTATTCTGCAGTCTCATAGTTATTGAGGTTTTTGAAACATGTGAGGTTACACCCCCCTTTATAAATAGTGTTGCTTAGCTCTTTCATATTGTTGTCAGTCTTCCATCAATGTATTTACTAATGCTACATGTGTATTCCAGAACAATTTTTCCAAATGATCTACTACATGTATAGTATAAAAGTAAAAGGTAAAGTGCTTGTTTATTATAGTGTCACCCCTATTTAAAGGGCCAGCCATTGCTGACTTATGAGAGACTTTTTGAGCACATGTACCTCCCGAATCCTACCCTTTAATGCCAGGCACCAGGCAGGTAGGCATACGGTAACCATTATTTAACTAGCTGGCGGCTCACCAACCAGCCATATCAGAACGGACCCCTGGTGGACTTCGAACCTTCGACCTCCCACTCCAAAGGCAGGTGCTTAGAAAGAGAAAAAAAGGACATAACCACCAAAAGTTATGAAGATGCAATGGTGACGGCGCTCAGGGTGCAAATTTTTTATTACATTAAAACTTGATTAAAAATTGGTGTGCGAACAAGCGATATCCAATTGTTTACACGGCATCGGAACAGGGTCTATATTTGATAAGTTACATGTACATTTTTCTTTGTCGTTTAACGTATGGTAAACACTACCAATAATTCATACTAACAACAAATAAAGGAAGTGAACAATTTTCTATTTTCAGTGTGCAAAGTTCTGATGCAAAGATCAACAGAAAGGAGAAAGGAGTGAAGCCTGAAAGGAGACAATATATAATCAGACGGATCTTTGATTTGAAAAAAAACTTTACCCGTTGGATCTCTTAAAAACTTTATTCTGTGTTAAAAGTCAGCGAGTTTGTCTTCAACTTGCACTCCTGAAGTAACAGTCTGACATTTGCTTCACGATTTATTTAATTATTTCATATATCTTTTTCTTGGCTTGATAATGTACTCAACGTTTCAACATATGTGCTCTAGTTTTACCAATTGAAAACGCATTGAAGTATAAGATAATCGACAACTGAAGAGGAATGATAGTGTTGTATATTTTGTAATGGATTGTATTGACTGTATTGCAACTGAAATATAACAAGAAAATATTTTTAGTTATCCTATGTTGATAAACATACAGCTTGCATTGGCGCATTCATATGAGCATGACACCATTTTTCGTATATACAGTATCAAGTAGAATTGATCAATCGGAAGCATAAGAGATGGAATATGTGTTAGTTAATCATATAAAGCAGGATCAATTTGTTGTTAAAAACGTACGACAATTGAACTCAGTCAACAGTAATTTCATTGTTCAGCGATTCTTTAAACTAACGATATATTTTAGTATTTTTCTTGCCATAAACATCCGTTAGATATCTTAGCTTCACTCCCCGCCAAAAGAAGTGTGAATGTTCTGAAATAAGGTGTGGCATAATAAAATTATACCTGTTTCTATAAAACGACTACCAGCCGAATTCGCCAGTCAGCATCTGACGGAATTCAAAGTTTGTAATCAGTTGTTTAGCCGAATTTGGCTAAGCTGGACAGAAAACTCTCCTCACAGTCATTCATATATTTCGCTTTATGTAGCTGATTCTTAACGGAATTTTCATTAAGAAATTATCAAATATTTCATAGATTGATGGCCTAAATGTAACAAATAAATATATTCAATTTAAATGCGTGTATTTCGCTTAAACATGTTTATGTAGCCATATTCTTAACGGAATTTCGTTAAGAAATTATCAAATTTTTCATAGATTGACGGCCTAAATGTAACAAATATACATTCTATTTTAAATGTGTGTATTTCGCTTTAACATGTTTATGTTTCCAGATTCTTAACGGAATTTCGTTAAGAAGATATCAAATAGTTCATAGATTGACGGCCTGAAAGTAACAAAGAAAGATATTCTATTTAAATGATTGTATTTCGCTTAAACATGTTTATGTATCCAGATCCTTAACGGAATTTCTTTAAGAAGATATCAAATAGTTCATAGATTGACGGCCTGAAAGTAACAAAGAAAGATATTCTATTTAAATGAGTGTATTTCGCTTAAACATGTTTATGTATTCAGATTCTTAACGGAATTTCGTGAAGAAATTATCAAATATTTCATAGATAGACGGCCTAAATGTACAACGAAACTTCGAATTAAATTACCCAAAATCAAGTTAAGTTTAAATGGAAAATTCTTAACGGAATTTCGTTAAGATGTGTTCTTCAGAAGAAGAAAATTTTTCATTTAGTCAATAATAATTGATGAATTTGTCCGCGTAATGACTTCTTCCATGAAAGTATAACGAAAAAAAACCACATCAATTATGGCGGAAAACGTTTTTCATGCCTCTTTGGTCTGTTTTTGACGTAACTTGACAGTATGGAAATTGTCAAGTGCAAATGGAACGTGTTTTATGCATTTATTATTTCGATTCTAACACAAAATAGTCTTTGGAAAAATACCACGAATTATGTTAGACGCGTGGCAACATTCAATAATAACTTACAAGCACGGAATGCGATTGGACCTGTGCGACATTTACCCCACGTTTTGCCCGAGGGAAACATGATGTATTTTATCGCTAAATAATGTTTAGGCCATATCAATATAAGAAAAGTTGCGGATCGTGTTAGAATGATGATTTAATAGTGATATTCAGCTATACGGGATGAAGTCCAGCAAAGCATACGCCATGGTGGGTTGTCCTCGTCCGTCTGTCGGTAAACGTTTCCTTGATATGACTCTACAGGTCACAAATTCCATGTGATTTTCATTAAACCTACTCAGAAAGTTGCTGCAACCTGTAGATGAACATACTGTTTTGGGGTCAGGGTGTCCAATGTTAAAGTAACATTGACCCGAACTTTGATGAAATTATTTTCGCTCATTATCCTAAGATCTATATTACCCAATGTCTTCAAACTTCATAGGATGATTGGTCTTACTGATTAGATGACCCGAACCGTTATTTGAGTCAGTAGGTCAAAGGTCAGGTCACAGTGACATCCTTTAGCTTTTTCATGATAAGACTCTACAGATCACAATTTTATTTGACTTCCAACCTGTAGATGATCCATACTGTATTTGCGGTTAGTGGGTCAAAGGTCAAGTTCACAGTGTCCCGAACTTTAAATATCCTTTC
>JAFMSR010000009.1:38352913-38384651 GCA_022818135.1 Saxidomus purpurata | reverse complement strand
TTCCTGGGTTCGAGAGAGAACAGTTCGTAAGGCTAATGTTAGGTGAGACAAGTCTTAGTGAGGGGCAGAGTGCTGGATCGCTAAAAAAGGAAAAAATATAGGGCGCTGGTACACGATGCAGATTTCTAGAGTAGATTGGTGACTTTTCAGCTCGACTATTTGGAACACAAAGACGACTATTGGGGTCAGTTTTTTTGTCGGCGTCGGCGTTTCACTTTTGGTAATAGTTTTGCATGAAAGGTACTGACATTAACTTCTAACTGAATTAAAGGATTTACGGACAATACACAATCAAGTTGAATCAAGTTTTACTAAATTTAATGCAAATTATAGTTTTTGTAGGCCTCCGCTGAAGTTTAACTAAAAAGTGTTGCATGGAAGTTACTATCATGCACATATCACAGTAACCACTGATTGGATTACCTAATTTAATTTTTCCGGCTATCAGACAATCAAGTTACATGTAGTTAACTCTCACTTAATTAAAATAATAACCATTCTTTGATTTAGTTCACTTTCTAAAGTTCAAAAATGTCAAGACATCTAGCGGCCATTGTTCTCTATATGCAAAGAATGTTTAATTTTGTATAGTTCACATACACCTGATTTACATGTACTCAGGTGCATATACATGTACAGTATACCGGTGCAGTTATTCGTGTTTTCATAGTAAAATAATAAATAATCGTTCAAGCCTACCCTATAGGTGGTTTGAAAATACAATGGCCACGAGCGCGTTTCCAATCCTGGATTAGAGAAAAGAAATCGGTCATTGAAAGCTGGCTTGGACACTGTCCAAGGCTTAAGACCAAGCCGAGATTGTAGAAAAGAAACCCGTCAGTTGGCTTGAAACCTAGATTAAGCCTCAAGCCAGAGAAAAGAAATTGGCCATCAGTATATCAATAGATTTGTCACTATTTCATAACCAAAGTAGTACTGGTACAGTGGTATAGGTGCTGACTGCATACGCTTCTATATCGTGGTTCAATCTCCGGACTGAGCAATATTCAATTTTCAAATTTTGTTTTTAAATTTTATGTTTTCTTGAAACAATCGTAACTTTTTCAAAATATGTATTATATCTTTGTTAAAGATATTTTATAACATTTTATTTTATTCGTGTTTATAGTCTCTTTAGGGACAACACATGACGTCGATACAAAACACGGCAAAATATACGTCATTTCAGTGACATTTTCTGGTTTATTTTAACTTGTTGGTGGTTCTTCGTTAATAGGATAAATTCAAGCTAGAAATGCAAGTATTCGCGTTACATTCTTTGATCTGAAGATCTATCGTTGTAAAAGTTATGTTAAATGTGATGTATCACTAACTTTTCCTATAAAAAGAGGAGGTGGAAATTTCAGTGGTTGTATTTTGCCAACGGTACCATGGTACAGAAAAAATTACAACGACATTTCTTTTGCTGATAAAATATGACTAAATGAAAAGGAATTGACTGCAGCAAGCAAAAGGTGGTGACTATCTATCTCTTTTCGTTCCACTTCTCTTTCTGTCCACTTCTTTTCTACAGCCAATCTTAAGAACGAGAAAATTACCAAAGTCCATAATTGTGATTGTAATAGCCAATATTAGGTGTTGTAAATCAGGCGTAAAGTACTTGAAAGTTCACCATTGACAAAATTTTAGATTTTTTCCAACCAGAGGGGAAACCACTCCAGCGCCCAACCCGGACCAGCCCCAAGGCATGCCATGTCGACCTACGTTTACATTTGATAAAAATCATTTGCGTTTTCTATATTTTTCCCCCAACACCTTTGACAACAGTTGTATTTGTATTGTTTTCTTAGCGGTTGTGTGTATTGTGTAAAATTTATAATACATAGTATACATTTCTTCTTCTCTGAGTACATGTAAGCTAACACAGAATTATGTCCTTTATTGGAAATAAAAGGGATATAAATTAATTGAACTTAATCAGATAAAAAATATATATAGTCGTACTAGGGCTCGAACCAGCAACTTAATGTAAAACATACAATGTTATACGCTCAAATATCACGGTTTTAACCACGCGGCCAGTGTTGCACGATTTTCTCGCACCAAAACTTCTGGTATACATTAAGATTAGTTGACCCGACTTACCTGGGCACTGGAGCAGTCTATTTTAAAAGTACAAAAACACGTATGACCTAGAAATCGATCTGTATTGTGCGACAATATTTAACTGGCACTCATTAATCTTCGCCAACATCTTCGGGTTCTTTCGGGTATGTGTTCGGTGTTTCAATTGATTATCATATCGAACAAATACATTTCACCGACTGAAGCTCACACCGCAGAGACAGTGGCGTAGTGGTAGAATGCCTAACGTGTATGCTAGGTTCCATGGGTTCGAACCCTGCATAGATAATTTTAATTTTTGAAGGATTATGTCTATTTCTATTTAATTTGTGGCACTATCTTATGCACCGTTTTCGCTTTTATATATTCTATGATTTCTGTTCTTTTTTATTTATTGTTGGTTAACTTTGCTTTGTGTTCTGTGTTTTTATTTTTTATGTATGAATACTTATCATTGATATTCATGGCATTTCAGAAATTACATGAAATTTCACCGTCCGTTGAATGTTTTTCCGTCTGTCCCTGGGTTATCTTCGAAATCCTTCGATATATTAGCCGAGGCAATCTTATCTTTAGAGCGTAGCTGTTTTGGCGAGTTGCTCGTTGACGTTTTCAGTTCCATATACAACTGTATGCAGGACGACAGAATAGTTATTAAAAATTATTGAAACCCCGTTTTGAACAACGACAGTAGTGAATACATTTCATACAACGAAACAATTAAAATGTACAACAAAAAATCAAGCAAGACTCGAACCGGCATACGCTGGATTGGTAGTCAAATGCCTGATCCACTACACCATTGCGTAATGCGATATCTGGTACCGTACGAAATTGATATTTTATATCAATCACTTGTTATATTTTCATACGAAGATTACCGATCACATACGAAATATTCATGAGTGCCAGTTCAATATTGTCGCATAATATAATTATACTTTGCACTGTGACACACAATTTTATGAATGACATTCCATAGTAAAAATACGCACGCTTTTCACTTTATAGGGCTGAATTCTCATGAAATATCAATTCCACTGACCCCGCTAATAATGTTTTCATCGTTTCAAGTATTTGTATTTATATGACAGGTTACTCAACAATGTGTATTTGGATATGTTGTTTCATTTTATGTCTGTTGTTGCAAATGTAACCATGGCAAAATAAAAAATAAAGAAATATTGTATTGACAATATTAGTACATGTATGTACAATTCAGTGCTTCAAGATAAAGCGAATAGTTTCCATATTAACTATAAGAAATTATAAGAAATGTTCTGTTCTGTTCTGTATAACTGCAGTAACATATGTCATCCAACATAATGCATAATGACCTCTAGTGATCATTGTGATACTTTTTTCTTAAAAATGCGTTTTAAATATCCTCTTGTTAATGTTTCGCCAAAAAGGCAAAAAACAAAATGTCAAATTACAGAAAGTATCAATATTTGAGTAGATCGATTACGGACTTTGCAGCACTTGTTATCTATTCGAACACAGAGGTGTCGTTTTCTACTGACAATCCAGTGCCTCTTAAAATATCTTTAGTTATTAACAAGTGAATTAACTGACATTTTCTGTCAAATTAAGTCCCTGTCTACATGTAATACCAGTCCGACAGTGAACACGGAAATTGTGGTTTTACTTTCAAAGTATATGATGTTTCCAATCTTTCTATTTTCGGGTTGGGCTTGGGGTGTTGATTGCAAATCAATAAACTTTGGATATTACAAATTGAATTTTACGACAGAAGTGACAGACCTGTGGATATACAATTTGTACATTTCATTTACATGTACATTTCTATATGTATTTAAAATGAAATTATGGAAATTGTGCATGCACTAACAGTAAAATTTTACAGTTGGAAATATGAAAAATACAGCTGCCCATGTGAACGTAGTGAAATATTAGACGTGACTTGAAACGGGAAACACGTGTTGAACCAGACTTTGTTGTTTACATTTTGGTATAGAAATATACAATGAATGATAAAGAAAACATATTTTAAAATATATCATTGCAATAAAACGACGGGAAAACGACAGTCAATGTGTGCTGAAAAACTGAATGCTTTTAACACGGACATTTTGCTCACGGAATTCATGTAAATTGTACATATACGAGTACGATAAACATGGCCTGTGTACATTACTTATACTTTAGATAAAACAAACTAGATCTAACAGAAGAATAACTTTTGTTTTCTTTCACATTCCGGAGAGCTATACAGTATGTAGGTCTTTCTTTAAGGAAAATTTCTGTAGACACTCATTTCTTTTTGCATGAAGGATGTTAAGTTAAAACATATTTTATTACCAAATATATACACTAATTGTACATACAGATTAACAGGGATATACAAAGAGAAAAAGCAGAAGAATGAAAGACAATACTGTCTTATTGGATTCTTCTCCTTAACAAGACTTCTCAGTATATTTACGCTCAATCAAATATTTGTTTTTTGTAAAGTTGGGAATTAGAAATATATGTGCTAATTATAAATCAAAAATAGAACTAGACTTCATAATGAGGAATGCTTCTTGAAAGTCTGATGAAAATCAGACAAGGTGTTTGGGAGATAAAGAGCAGACAAGGTTTTATTCCAATTTCAGGCCGCTGTGACCTTGCCCTTTGACCCCAAATATAATATGCACAACTACACTGCATATTGATCATCACTATCAGTCTGATGCTTCCTTGAAAGTTTGATGAAAATCCATTAAAAATTTTAAGGACAGATTTTTGAGATGAAGAACTACAGTTAAATAGTTTCAAGTTACAGGCCCCTATGACCCTGGCCCTTTGACTGTATCAACCTAAATTGTAATTATGTACAGCTAGTCTTTATACTGATGCTTTCCTTAAAAGTTTGATGAAAGTCCAACAAGAATTTTTACATGTCTCCCCTTGTACTAGAAAACAATTGGACAACTGATTTCTAAAGGACAACTGTCATTGAATCTAAGCCATTTTATCTGTTTATTGAAATAAATTCTAGGTCTTATTAATCTGACAACTGAATCTAATGAATAATAAAACAGTAAAATTAAATAAAACTTACCTGCAAAATCCATCCTCAATCCACACATTCAATCCAGAAACATTTTTAATTTCATTGGAAATATTCACTATCTCTACAAGTTTATGACACTTATGTACACATATGCCGCGTGTATTACACTATGCCGTGTTATTCATTCAATCAACACATATGCCGCGTGTATAACAATATGCCGTGTTATTCATTCAATCAACACAAAGAGTACATATGTGTATCCAAGTCGTGTGTCAATAATGTTTGTTTTTAATCGCCATCTTTGATTGTTTCAAACTGAAACCTATTGTCCTCCCATTCCTCCCAGACCCTAAACTTTGACGATTGTTTGATTTCTTCTTTCACTGTAACAAACTCACTTTCTGGTGTTATATTACAGCTCACTATATCTACTGTAACTGTTTGTGTAAGTTGTTGTAGCACGGTTACTATTCCACGTACTACTGAAGCTGGCATTGCCACACGCCACAAATCAACCGATTTAATGTTTACCATCTCAGTCGACAAAAGATTTCTATTACCGAGATTGATGCCCCACAACACCACGTCTTCCACGTGCACTAACAAAGGTAATGTTTGCTGTATTGTTTCAATGGCGGCAGAAGATTTTAGACCAATGCACACAAATCTATTTACTTTACTGTCTGCTGGAACACAATTTATAAAGCGCAACACAAGATCTGGGTTAGATAACTCATGCAGATCACACTTCTCTAGCGGCGACATATTAATGTTCAATTCTGACACAGGTATATCCAACAGTGTTATCTTCCTCAGCTTGGAATGTTTTGACAAATTAAGACAGCATCCAGTACAGGAATCCTTCTCGTGATCAGTACAGTGTAAGTAACACAGGTATATATCCCGCATGCACTGTCTTTGTGATATATAATCATACAACAATGTCAACTGTTCGTGGCTCATTTTAAACGCGCTGATATCTATGGCTTCTAAGTTCTGTAAACTTGTCACTTTCTCATACAGTAAAACAGACCAAGAACTTTTACTACACAATAAACATAAACTTTTAACTGAACTTTTCAACAGAGGTAAAATATCGCGGTCATTATATTTTCCACTGTAGTATATTTTCTCGATGTTTTCCAGGTCACTGAGTGTGAAATATTCAATAACTTTCTGTGCACTGCTGTATGGTGTACGTGACATGCCACCAATGTGAATATAAAGTGATCTAATATTCTGTTTATTTCTCGATGTCAGTTGTTTGAGATTTTCGCGGTATTGTTCTTGTTCACAGCTGGCATCAATAAACACGTCCTGTAAAGAAATATTGACTTCATTTTCATGCGGTAGTTCCTTGCAACATGAAACACACATGTCCTGGAATTGTTTAAGGGGCTCGCTTCTGTATTGTAGAATGCTTCTATATTCACGTGTTATTTCATCCTCATTTATAATTTGCATCAGCTCGCGTGAAATCGAAGATGACACATTCACATTGAAACCACTCAGAAATATGAGAATTTTCGACATTTCTAGAATGTCTTTGACACATGTACATTTTGATAGCACTGTTTCTGGCACTGAGGTTTGATCAGGTATGGAGCGAATGTATAATGCCGCGAAATATTCCTGCACTGTTTTATGAGCAAATGACATTTTTGATTGCTGTGGGAACAGTGCTCCTGGAACTTTACTTTGTGTTATAATTCCCGTTTTAAGGCAGAAAGTTAAACACTCTTTGTTAAGGTAGTGTCCAGCTACAGAACTGTCAAATACAAGCGTGTTTTCTATTCTTGTTTCCCTGAAAAATGTTTGATATGCTAATTGTCCCAATTTTTTCAAAAGAGAGTAGAATTCTTTGCAATGTATTTGTTGGCTCAAACATTGCGGGATATTATCCTGGTGAATATCAACTTTCGGTGTCAACTCCTGATAGTTTTGCACGGTTCTTGAAAGCAAAAGTTCTGTAATCTGACTGTACAAATCACACTGAGATTGTCCTAATTCTATTTTGTTGCACCACAAAAAAAGCAGGTACATTAAAAGAAGGGGAATAGTTTCGAGATCTGATATTTGTTTTTCCTCCAACGTTCTTGTAAACTCTTCTACACCCTGTTGTACCTCATAATCATTTTTATCAGAGCACAAATGAGAAATCACAGATTTTTTAAGTGCGTTGGCCGACTCCTGGTTTAGTCCCATAATTTCAAGTTTCTGGTCGATTTGACTTGAATGCAGACCACTCACGCTCAGTTTCCATGGTCTAGTAGTTGTCAGGACAGCAGTTTGTTCCCAAGATTTCCGGTGTGGAATGGAACTCATTTTTTGCTTGCAGGAATCAGATAGGTGGCACCATTCGTCAAGACCATCTAATATTACTAGAGATCTTTCCTTAAACAGGATATCTTCCAGTTTGTCACGTGTATACCGAGGCGGAAGTTGTGACACAACTTGTGTCCAGATAAGGTCAACAATGTCACATTCACTTGAACTATCACGCAGTAACAGCAAGAAAACGAAACGAAATTCATGCATGGCTTGGATTTCATCTTGCGAGAAAAATTGTCCTTCCTCTGTGTTCGGATTTTTGGCGTGACACCAAGTTAAAGCAAGTCGCTTGCTAAACGCAGTCTTTCCGAGTCCAGCATCTGCTGTCAAATATATGTTACGGCAAATATTGTTTTCGTTATAGAACACATTTCCAAATGGTGTGACCGGTGTTTTTTCCTCTTTCACCCCATCGCCTGTCCGCTTTACGTTTAGAGACAAAATTCCAGGCATCACATAGAATTTCAGAAGGGGTGAGTCTTCTTCTATTAAAGGTGACAGTGGAATTGTACGGTGCTGGCGTCTGTAGAAAGATATCAAGTCGTCTTGAAGATCTGAAATATAAAATTGTTTTGATCAGTCTGTAACATTAATTATATACATTACAAGGCATGTACCACAAAAGTGAAAAGTAAATACACGCAAAAATAGCACGGCGTTAAACAAAAGCAGTTCATTATTTTAGAAAAGTGTCTTACCAATGAATAATATATATAAACAGATTTTATCCGTTTCTTATCGTCGGAGAACTTTACACAACTAGCAGCAGACGAAGATTGGCTGACAGCTGTCAACATGTTTATTATTCTATAATTAGCTCATTAGAACCACAGAGACACGAAATCAGACATATTTAGTATTTTAGAAATATAACAAGTCTTGTGTAACTTAATTGCAACTTTATTTTCAAGTCCCTGTGAAAATATGATTTTGAGTGAAACTAACATGACTAATATGAAAAGTTGTAAATATCATATACTGGCATACAGTTAACGACTAGTATTTTGAGACTTGAATACCGTTTAGAGTAATAGATCAATCGGAATAATAGTACAACTTGAGATTTTACGTAGGTGTTATTTTTACTCCTAAGATGCATCATGCAAAATAAAAAAGAAAAGTATGGTGGCCTATTCCTGCCATGAGATACATGCAAGTAGAAAGCAATCACGATTTTTTTTTAAGACACATAGATCTCGGAGAATCGCACCAAACTTATTAAACTTAAGTATTTTCCCTAACAAAATGTAAATTTTTTCTCAAATCAAAACACAATAGACTGTTGTTTTCAAAAAAACACAAGAGTGCATTCTGTTGTAGAGGAATGAATTTCATTGAAATACACATAAAAACATTGATAACTTTGCTAATGAAGTGAAAACGTTTTCCATTTTTATACACCTGCATCTGCCGATACATCAAGTAGAAAAGTTCATTCTAAAGTAACCGCTTAAACATGGGTGCCGTAAGTACGTTTAAATATGCGCTATTTAAAGCAGATGTTGTGTCTACAAGGTAAACAAAGTTCAATAGATTTGAAAAAAAAACAAGTGAATTACTTTGAAGAAAACAAAGATACAGCATTTTTGGTTTAAAACTGGATCATTACAGGTGCTACCAAACTTGTCTCTTATATAAAGAAACTGGATTACAGCCCCTCAAAATCAGACGACAAAAGCACAAACTTATTATTTTTTTACAAAAAAAATAAAATCAACTGACCCCGGAGTATCTATCCTCATAAAGTTAGTGCCTGAAACTGTCTGGCAAACATCGGTTTACAATCTCAGAAATGCCAGTTATTCGAGAAACGTTCATTGCAACCCTTAACTCTTTGCTAACTTTTTTTCTACCATCTACAGCTGCCTGGAATCAACTACCACTAGACCATAGAAACTCACCAACCATATACATGTTGTATAGGTATCTTCAAAAAACGACTTTATTATGATGTTCATATGCCATTACGTTAGAGAACGCATCTATACCAAATCCTGCACGACCGGCAAAGAAACCACTGCAGCTCGTTAAATGAACACCTCTTCTCCAAACGTATCTCTTCAACAATGTTAAGATAATTACTGCTGTTACATTACATACATTACTGTATGGCAGCCCCCATATTACCGGAACACAGCATAAATCAGACGTTCTCTACATATACTTAAATATACGTGTATACACACACAGAAAAAAACGATTTGATA
The DNA here is from genome assembly GCA_022818135.1 of Saxidomus purpurata. Classification (NCBI taxonomy): domain Eukaryota; kingdom Metazoa; phylum Mollusca; class Bivalvia; order Venerida; family Veneridae; genus Saxidomus; species Saxidomus purpurata. The sequence continues at coordinate 38,375,006 of JAFMSR010000009.1, read as the reverse complement.
GACGACACTAATTTTATTTACAAAAAAAGAAGAATGACTGGTTGTGCCTTAAACCCAAACTTCCTAACTCGAGTATGAAACCGAAGGCTCCCGGATTCTGACAAGGTTCCTGAATTTGAAAAATCTCCTCTGCTGGTTTGCTGAATATTTTTTATTGATTTTAGCTTTAAGGAAGTTGATAGTATTTTTTCAGATGTACATTCTGTGCTGTCCTTAAGGTGAAGTGCGCCTCAAATTTATTTCTCGAATTTTCTCATGAAATCCACACTGTGCATAATTCAGGATATTTCTGATTGAACCCCGCTTCCATTTTTGTCTGATAGCTCTAAGGTTTCTAAGCTATAATGCTTCAAACATGGCCACTGACGTCACTTTTTGCACAGCACGCTATTTCATGTCATTTCTCTGTTTTTCCTTCATCGCGCTTTAGATTTAAAATGAAATAACAATATGAAATAATATGATCATTGCATTTAAAACGTCCTACATAATGGTGTAAAATGGAAACGTTTTGACGCTTTCGACGTTAGTCGCATTTTTGTGACATAAACGGGACAATTTGCTAGTAAAGTTTTTCTAAAAAAGTCAAAGTTTGATTAAAAAATTTAAATGTATGTACAGTGGCACAGAGGTGACATGTGTATGTTTTTATTTATCCCGTGCGCACGACATACTAAGTCGTAAGCGAAATATCTAATTAATGTACATTTTTGAAAACTCAAGGGAATGTGACAGTGGCACAGAGGTGACATTTTTATTTTTTTTTTTCCCCCGCCACTAAGTCGTGCGCAAGAGTAACTAAGTCGTGCGCACGAGATACTATGTCGTGCGCACGAGAATATTAAGTTGTGCGCACGAGTTACTATGTCGTGCGCAAGAGTAACTAAGTCGTGCGCACGAGATACTATGTCGTGCGCACGAGATTATTAAGTCATGCGCACGAGTTACTATGTCGTGCGCACGAGTAACTATGTCGTGCGCACGAGTTACTAAGTCGTGCGCACGAGATACTATGTCATGCGCACGAGATAATTAAGTCAATGTAGGGAACTGATTTGACTGACTTTGTAACTCGTGCGCACGACATAGTAACTTATGCGCACGACTTAATTATCTCGTGCGCACGACATAGTATCTCGTGTGTACGACTTACTTACTCGTGCGCACGACTTAGTAGCTCGTGCGCACGACTTAGTAGCTCGTGCGCACGACAAAGTAACTCGTAACATCATCTATAGAAGCACAAATGTAAAGATTCCTGGGTTCGAGAGAGAACAGTTCGTAAGGCTAATGTTAGGTGAGACAAGTCTTAGTGAGGGGCAGAGTGCTGGATCGCTAAAAAAGGAAAAAATATAGGGCGCTGGTACACGATGCAGATTTCTAGAGTAGATTGGTGACTTTTCAGCTCGACTATTTGGAACACAAAGACGACTATTGGGGTCAGTTTTTTGTCGGCGTCGGCGTTTCACTTTTGGTAATAGTTTTGCATGAAAGGTACTGACATTAACTTCTAACTGAATTAAAGGATTTACGGACAATACACAATCAAGTTGAATCAAGTTTTACTAAATTTAATGCAAATTATAGTTTTTGTAGGCCTCCGCTGAAGTTTAACTAAAAAGTGTTGCATGGAAGTTACTATCATGCACATATCACAGTAACCACTGATTGGATTACCTAATTTAATTTTTCCGGCTATCAGACAATCAAGTTACATGTAGTTAACTCTCACTTAATTAAAATAATAACCATTCTTTGATTTAGTTCACTTTCTAAAGTTCAAAAATGTCAAGACATCTAGCGGCCATTGTTCTCTATATGCAAAGAATGTTTAATTTTGTATAGTTCACATACACCTGATTTACATGTACTCAGGTGCATATACATGTACAGTATACCGGTGCAGTTATTCGTGTTTTCATAGTAAAATAATAAATAATCGTTCAAGCCTACCCTATAGGTGGTTTGAAAATACAATGGCCACGAGCGCGTTTCCAATCCTGGATTAGAGAAAAGAAATCGGTCATTGAAAGCTGGCTTGGACACTGTCCAAGGCTTAAGACCAAGCCGAGATTGTAGAAAAGAAACCCGTCAGTTGGCTTGAAACCTAGATTAAGCCTCAAGCCAGAGAAAAGAAATTGGCCATCAGTATATCAATAGATTTGTCACTATTTCATAACCAAAGTAGTACTGGTACAGTGGTATAGGTGCTGACTGCATACGCTTCTATATCGTGGTTCAATCTCCGGACTGAGCAATATTCAATTTTCAAATTTTGTTTTTAAATTTTATGTTTTCTTGAAACAATCGTAACTTTTTCAAAATATGTATTATATCTTTGTTAAAGATATTTTATAACATTTTATTTTATTCGTGTTTATAGTCTCTTTAGGGACAACACATGACGTCGATACAAAACACGGCAAAATATACGTCATTTCAGTGACATTTTCTGGTTTATTTTAACTTGTTGGTGGTTCTTCGTTAATAGGATAAATTCAAGCTAGAAATGCAAGTATTCGCGTTACATTCTTTGATCTGAAGATCTATCGTTGTAAAAGTTATGTTAAATGTGATGTATCACTAACTTTTCCTATAAAAAGAGGAGGTGGAAATTTCAGTGGTTGTATTTTGCCAACGGTACCATGGTACAGAAAAAATTACACCGACATTTCTTTTGCTGATAAAATATGACTAAATGAAAAGGAATTGACTGCAGCAAGCAAAAGGTGGTGACTATCTATCTCTTTTCGTTCCACTTCTCTTTCTGTCCACTTCTTTTCTACAGCCAATCTTAAGAACGAGAAAATTACCAAAGTCCATAATTGTGATTGTAATAGCCAATATTAGGTGTTGTAAATCAGGCGTAAAGTACTTGAAAGTTCACCATTGACAAAATTTTAGATTTTTTCCAACCAGAGGGGAAACCACTCCAGCGCCCAACCCGGACCAGCCCCAAGGCATGCCATGTCGACCTACGTTTACATTTGATAAAAATCATTTGCGTTTTCTATATTTTTCCCCCAACACCTTTGACAACAGTTGTATTTGTATTGTTTTCTTAGCGGTTGTGTGTATTGTGTAAAATTTATAATACATAGTATACATTTCTTCTTCTCTGAGTACATGTAAGCTAACACAGAATTATGTCCTTTATTGGAAATAAAAGGGATATAAATTAATTGAACTTAATCAGATAAAAAATATATATAGTCGTACTAGGGCTCGAACCAGCAACTTAATGTAAAACATACAATGTTATACGCTCAAATATCACGGTTTTAACCACGCGGCCAGTGTTGCACGATTTTCTCGCACCAAAACTTCTGGTATACATTAAGATTAGTTGACCCGACTTACCTGGGCACTGGAGCAGTCTATTTTAAAAGTACAAAAACACGTATGACCTAGAAATCGATCTGTATTGTGCGACAATATTTAACTGGCACTCATTAATCTTCGCCAACATCTTCGGGTTCTTTCGGGTATGTGTTCGGTGTTTCAATTGATTATCATATCGAACAAATACATTTCACCGACTGAAGCTCACACCGCAGAGACAGTGGCGTAGTGGTAGAATGCCTAACGTGTATGCTAGGTTCCATGGGTTCGAACCCTGCATAGATAATTTTAATTTTTGAAGGATTATGTCTATTTCTATTTAATTTGTGGCACTATCTTATGCACCGTTTTCGCTTTTATATATTCTATGATTTCTGTTCTTTTTTATTTATTGTTGGTTAACTTTGCTTTGTGTTCTGTGTTTTTATTTTTTATGTATGAATACTTATCATTGATATTCATGGCATTTCAGAAATTACATGAAATTTCACCGTCCGTTGAATGTTTTTCCGTCTGTCCCTGGGTTATCTTCGAAATCCTTCGATATATTAGCCGAGGCAATCTTATCTTTAGAGCGTAGCTGTTTTGGCGAGTTGCTCGTTGACGTTTTCAGTTCCATATACAACTGTATGCAGGACGACAGAATAGTTATTAAAAATTATTGAAACCCCGTTTTGAACAACGACAGTAGTGAATACATTTCATACAACGAAACAATTAAAATGTACAACAAAAAATCAAGCAAGACTCGAACCGGCATACGCTGGATTGGTAGTCAAATGCCTGATCCACTACACCATTGCGTAATGCGATATCTGGTACCGTACGAAATTGATATTTTATATCAATCACTTGTTATATTTTCATACGAAGATTACCGATCACATACGAAATATTCATGAGTGCCAGTTCAATATTGTCGCATAATATAATTATACTTTGCACTGTGACACACAATTTTATGAATGACATTCCATAGTAAAAATACGCACGCTTTTCACTTTATAGGGCTGAATTCTCATGAAATATCAATTCCACTGACCCCGCTAATAATGTTTTCATCGTTTCAAGTATTTGTATTTATATGACAGGTTACTCAACAATGTGTATTTGGATATGTTGTTTCATTTTATGTCTGTTGTTGCAAATGTAACCATGGCAAAATAAAAAATAAAGAAATATTGTATTGACAATATTAGTACATGTATGTACAATTCAGTGCTTCAAGATAAAGCGAATAGTTTCCATATTAACTATAAGAAATTATAAGAAATGTTCTGTTCTGTTCTGTATAACTGCAGTAACATATGTCATCCAACATAATGCATAATGACCTCTAGTGATCATTGTGATACTTTTTTCTTAAAAATGCGTTTTAAATATCCTCTTGTTAATGTTTCGCCAAAAAGGCAAAAAACAAAATGTCAAATTACAGAAAGTATCAATATTTGAGTAGATCGATTACGGACTTTGCAGCACTTGTTATCTATTCGAACACAGAGGTGTCGTTTTCTACTGACAATCCAGTGCCTCTTAAAATATCTTTAGTTATTAACAAGTGAATTAACTGACATTTTCTGTCAAATTAAGTCCCTGTCTACATGTAATACCAGTCCGACAGTGAACACGGAAATTGTGGTTTTACTTTCAAAGTATATGATGTTTCCAATCTTTCTATTTTCGGGTTGGGCTTGGGGTGTTGATTGCAAATCAATAAACTTTGGATATTACAAATTGAATTTTACGACAGAAGTGACAGACCTGTGGATATACAATTTGTACATTTCATTTACATGTACATTTCTATATGTATTTAAAATGAAATTATGGAAATTGTGCATGCACTAACAGTAAAATTTTACAGTTGGAAATATGAAAAATACAGCTGCCCATGTGAACGTAGTGAAATATTAGACGTGACTTGAAACGGGAAACACGTGTTGAACCAGACTTTGTTGTTTACATTTTGGTATAGAAATATACAATGAATGATAAAGAAAACATATTTTAAAATATATCATTGCAATAAAACGACGGGAAAACGACAGTCAATGTGTGCTGAAAAACTGAATGCTTTTAACACGGACATTTTGCTCACGGAATTCATGTAAATTGTACATATACGAGTACGATAAACATGGCCTGTGTACATTACTTATACTTTAGATAAAACAAACTAGATCTAACAGAAGAATAACTTTTGTTTTCTTTCACATTCCGGAGAGCTATACAGTATGTAGGTCTTTCTTTAAGGAAAATTTCTGTAGACACTCATTTCTTTTTGCATGAAGGATGTTAAGTTAAAACATATTTTATTACCAAATATATACACTAATTGTACATACAGATTAACAGGGATATACAAAGAGAAAAAGCATAAGAATGAAAGACAATACTGTCTTATTGGATTCTTCTCCTTAACAAGACTTCTCAGTATATTTACGCTCAATCAAATATTTGTTTTTTGTAAAGTTGGGAATTAGAAATATATGTGCTAATTATAAATCAAAAATGATAAGACTGAAATATTGTATCGAAGGACATGCATCTTTGTCACCATAGCATGATGCAATTTCAAAATCCGCTAAAGAAATTAGAAGAAGAAACAGAAAGGAGAGAAGAAGAAAGAAATGTCTTAAGCATGAACAATAAATCATGTGAATCGCTTGCTTCATACAAAAAAAAGTTTGTCCCATCCAATCAGAAACTCAACTTTGGCCTGGAAAAGGTACTTTTGGACGACACAGCTAAAAATAAATACCTGTTTGATAATCTATCTAGATGTAAAAGTCACCCTCCAAAATAATTTAAAGGATTTTTCGGTCGACACCCTTGTCTTGTTAAATAAACTTGTCAAATAAAGTTTCTCTAATATGGCAGTTGTCCATTGTGTATTTTCGAGGCCATCTTTGTTTGGGATACTACATACACGTAAATGCACGTGTCCTTATTCCTAAAATATTTGAGAACGTCTCCAAATTGTAAATGCTAATTGAAAATTAATTTTACGACTTGCGAAATGAAACAAAAAATAAAATAAACTTACGGTATTCTATGTTCATCGTTCAAAATATGAATAACTAGTCTTTCGGCTTGACAACATACTCCCGGTATCACTAACTTATCAAATATTACAAATAGTCCCTGTTCAAGCCGTCGAACTCTCTAAAATTCTGATTTCTAGTACACCATGTACACAGCGGTAAACACTCCCGATAAACAACCGTATATGGTTGGCCATCGCCACCAAAAATAATTAATTAAGCCGCGGTAAAAATATTTTAGCTCCGGCATAAATATGATTTAAGCTAAACAACGCATGCCAGTTGGACGAACAATGCATGTCATCACGCTCGCAAGAGAGAGGCATTTAGTTTTTCATAAATACTAACCAGTTACAGCTGGGTGGATTGAGGCACTTGTGGCATCAGTGTCTTTACCCAAGGACACACCGTGTTCGGGCTGGGATTCGAACCCAGAACATCCCGTTCCGGTGGCGAATGCCCTAACCACTGAGCTATCGAGGCCCACACAAAATACATACATGTACAACAAATCTTATTGATTTATACTGAATAGTGATTTAGATATCAATCCGTTTGGTAATAAAGTTTGAAGCTAATACATTCAGAATATTTCTTTGCATAATCAGTTAATATTATTCTTAGTAATATCAATGGGCATAAATGAAAAATTATTTAGACTATGCCCGTCAAAGTTAAAATGTTCAGCAACTGTATCAAAATGCAGGGTAAGTGAAATTTCAAATATTTAAATGATGGCTATTCATGCGTGTGCAGTTTGTGCTACGTATTTGCATATTAGTGCATAATGCGCTGTTTACATGTTATAAGGTAGTTTGCATTTTGTGGTTTTGCAGTCTACATTATGATGTCATTCGTAGTTCTGACGAAGGCTTTCGCCGAAACGTTATATAATAAAGATGATATAAATACGTTGTTGTAATAAAGTGTTGTTGTTGGATTTTTCCATTCTTAAAAATAACTTTTAAAACTATCTTTATACAGTCTGAAATACACTCAATGGCAAAAGAAACGCAACTGTTTTTTTCATTTTCTTACGTTTTACAGAAAAGTGTCGGCGTATAATATATTTTCATTATAACGTGTATGCTAAGTAGTAAACTTTACCATTTGTTAATGCATTCAGAGACATTCATTATTTCTTCAGTTCTATGTCTCTGCTCCAGGCGAATTCTTTATAAAATTCACTGGATTTAATAAATTTCAAGTTAGTTGATAAAGTTGCGTTTCTTTTGCCGGTCAGTATAGTAATACATGTGGCTGTCTGATTAGCACAGCGTAGAAAGCAAAAATGTCAACCTGTAAAATCGTGTTGGTTCCAGGGGTAGCTTTCTATAGGAATAATTGTAAAAAAAATTATTTACAATGTTGACTTCAATATTCTACCTTTGTGAGTAGTGCAGATCATGATCTGTTTGCTGTTTAGCCACACCGCCCATAGTCAATAGCATTACTGCTACAGAGACATTATATCTTTTGCAAAAGGAGGTCACACTTCAGGTGTCAGAATGTAGCTTAGTCTGATCGTTTGATAATAACAAATTATGTCATCTGTAGATATTTGTAACTCAAGTTTACATATCCTTGCATATCATTACAATTCCAGTCGGGAAGGGAGGATTTCGGACCTCACCGGATATTCAGCACACCGACTCATTAAATCAAAGTATATAATCAACTGCTCAAACATCATTTCTATTTTGGAAAAGGGGGGGGGCATGATCAGAGCGCCTCCCAGTGGTGTGGCCTTGATGCAGATGGATAATACAGTAACTATACATGTTAATTATATCTTGACTGACTGACGTTTTAATTAAAATGGCTTCTTTCGTCATTATATCTTTATTAAGCAAAAGTTCACAGTCTAACCATCTGTAACTGAACGCTCTCCGTAAGTACTGATATTTTTTGCTTGAGCCAAAACTGGTTTGCCGTCACTAATTCGAAATTGTATATATTACACTGAATTAAAAAAAATCATAATTTCATAAATAAAAGTATCTGAAATTATTTTCACTATACAAATCATTAATATATATTTATAACGTCACTATTTGTGTGCGATATTTTCGTACGAGTAACCGTTCTTTGTATGCAACAAACTGTCTTAAAGTTATATATTACCCTTCAAAATTTCCATATTGAGTTATGGTCAAGAACGATAATACTTTATTGGGAATGAGATAAAACTTGATGTGTTTGCACACTATAAAACAAATGATTTGGATACACCTAGTCCATATTCAAAGGCGCAAAATAGATGAAATCCAGTCTCGTCTTTAAAGTCTTCTAGACAACGTGTTCTTGCATACCAGATCGGGATATCTGTAGTTGTTACCAGTGCTGGAAAATCTCATCTTACACCCCCTGGTGCAAGATGACTTAATAACGTCAGAATAAACTACTTTTATGAATGAATTTGTAAATTTCTACATTACTACAAGAAATAGCGCGTAAATATAAGTCATTAGTTTATTCTATTTTTGCTACTATTATTAGAAAATGGTATGCAAGAAAAAGAATCTATCACTGGCTGCACGGCAGAGCCTCGTTACCGCCAAAACAGTTACCCTCGGGCCAGATATTCACATCTGCACGTGCAACCAGTGAAAGATTCTTATACTGTTTAGGAAAGTGACGTCACAATATTTATAACGTTACGTCATAAGTAATTCACGAGAGTCGTCTGGCATAGGAGGGGTGCCAGACCGGTTTTTCCAGCATGGGCAAAATCACCGGAAATGCCGATCCGATATGCAAGAAAGATCGCGTCTTTACATCGTGTTATCGTCCATTCGCATAGTCCTATCGTCTATCGTGTTATTGTCCCTTCGCAATACCTTATGTTTTCGCCTTTATGTCTGTACTTTCCCCCCTTCACATTTGATATATGTTCGTGTATGTCTGTCTCAAAGCTACATTTTAAGACCACTTAAGTCCTGTTCTGAAATAATTTGATAGGTCTGACAAACTACTATTCACGGAGATTACTCGAAGAAGGTCAACCATAAGCATGAACGAGCTAGGGGTGTTCAAATTGGCGTAGAGTATCAACTTGACTCAGATACATGAATAATACAGTGCACAATATCAAACGAACTTAAAGTCCCATGATCACTTTGAGTTTTGAGGATAATGATATAACCGCGTTCTATTCATTATAAAACAATATTGACGTATGCGTCTTCGCATTAAAATTGTTTCTTAAAGAAAAAGAGTTGCCAGAAAGCCTTGTTTCTAATAAAATCTTATCGATTTAAAAGCAACTTTAGGAATGTTTTTGGTACATATAATGATCATTTCTGTCATTTATTGATATTCCTTAATAAAATAAGTAAATGTGGTCCTGGGACTTTAACTTAAACCAAAACTCAATGTCGCTAGATGTGTTTGTTGTATATGATTGATACTTGTGGTCAGCCCTTGCCGTTTTCGATTTTTGAAGTCTAGTTTTTGCACTCACCCTTACCTTTTCTTCACAGATTCTGTTTATTCATTAGATATAAACCGGATGAAATACGTATGGGAGTATGTGCCCTATTATGACACAAGTGAATCCGGGTACCAAACACTAGCTCTTAACGTATACATCCCTTTGCTCTTTAACGTGCCGGACGGTATAGCACTTATCTGCACGGGACTACCCCCGGGTTTCTAACCAGTTCATATCTGGATGGATGGCAAACACTGAAAATGTTTCTAAATGTCCATGGTGCAGGCCGGGATTCGGACCGGGGATCTCTTAATTGGTAATCCAGGTCGATAACCACTATACCATCGCACAACCCTATGCTTCATAGATTTTTTTTTTTTTTCAAAAACGTCGTTTTGCGGTGTTAAATACCGGTTCCAAAATATTTTGTTACGAGAATATATCTATGTAAATACGTTTTGTTTGTTGTTTTGAAGCAGCTTCCATAAATGCATGGAATGTAAAATCTATAACACACGTCTTGCAAAAATCCTGTATTCGGTGCACATTCGAACTGTGCTGTGTTCGAACCAAAGCATATGCACATTCGAATAAAGCTCCCTATGTTTGATCAAACGGATGATTACATTATGTCAAAAGTGTTATTTTTACTGCAGTTCACATGCATTAGTTGTAATGCTATTTTGGGCAGAAAAAGAAGCAAACAAGCCACGCAAAACGGCTGAAACACGCAATTTTCAGTGGATTTCGCATTTTTCGACACTGCTGTCCCGTTAACATAAAAATTGACGGGACCTGCTGTCATCTATAACCGTAACGAAAAGGAACTGCTAATCCCGTTAGCCAGATTCGTGTACCTTGTCAACTTTAAACGCCTGTATCTCCTTTAAAACGGCATATTACATGGTGACAATTGGTGGACTTAAAGAGAAATGGTTGAAGTTTGTCCCTAGTTATTCAATCGTTTTCATGTCTGAATATTAACACTTATCATTAATGCCGAAAGCGATAACACTCGTTTTTCGGCAAAACTTTCGTATTTCCCGAGGATTTTCTCCTCGTTGGCGGTGCCTGTTTAGACATAATTTCACGTGCTGATTCCTTGATCTATGCTGAAACAATATATACTGACCGTTACTCACAAAGACAACAGAAAAGGCAACACCATTCACAAATGCCTACCCTGCGTAAAAACGCGCATTTGAATTTTGAGCTGCTGTCAACACCGGAACTGCTGTTAACGCCGGAGGTTGTACACTGTGGTACGTGTGCTTCAATGTTTTGATAGATCTTACATGTAACATTTTTATAAACAAGCATAGGCGTTCTTGGATTTTAAGTTTTACGAACACCGCCGTTCAATAAAGTTACTTTTGAAATAAAGATAAAAATGTGATTTTTCGGATTTTTTTAATTTCCGCCGGTGAAAAAAACAGTGTACAGTGCTACAATACTAGTATAGCTTTAAATATGTCAAAATAAGGTATTATAGTAAAGATGTACCCAAACCAAGATGTACCCACTTTTTTGGTCAAGATGTACCCATATGTTAAAGTGATGTATTCATGTTTTTAAGTAATTCATAGATTGAAATGAATGATGTAAATTATTGTAAATCAATAATAAAGAAAAGGTAAATGAACTTGAAATGTTGTCAGATAGATGTTCAATATCTGAAATTGAAGAAACACTTACCAGAAATCAAGCGATGTTAACGAACACAAATTTTTTCTCAACTTGAAACAGTTTACTTCCGTAACTCCAAACTGTTTATTTCTGAAATTCATTGTGCTTTTCAACAACACGGGTTTTTAAAACTAGGCTTAACATGAAAGATAAAAACATGTCACGTACACATATTCTACAGCTGATGCTTAGGTCAGACGTGCGGCTTAGATCAAAGGTGTAAAAACTGAGAGCTAGGGTAGCGTAGTGCAGATTTCCGCAAAGATCAAAGACCGCAATGTTCGGAGTGAAAAGAAAGTGCGACTAGTAATAAAAATATACATGTACAATGTATTATTATTATTATTATTATTATTATTATTATTATTATTATTATTATTATTATTATTACATTAGATGATTAACTAAATAAAGATTTATTTATCTATCTTAATATTTTATTACTAGATTTTTCGTTGGTAAATAAATATTTCGTTTTAAAAACCCACTACATTACATTCTTGTACAGGTTACATTTTACGGATGAATTCGTATCTTGGCAGAATATTCTACCAACCATTGCAGGCTTGCAGGGAAGTGCCGTCGTTCAAACATAATAACAACAATGTCAGCTGTTGGGGAAAGATTATCACGTCACTGCCGATAGTTTCTTCTGCAGCCTGGATTTAGCGAGAAGGCTGGTTCCACTTCGAACTTATGTAACAGGTGCGTGTCGTAAAACACATTTCATTCCATCTGAGGTAAAATTATCCTAATACTTTTCACGTCTTTTTGCGATTCGTTATATTTACTGCAACTTACCTAACAATACAATTTAGCAGCGATGCACCGGAGAATACTTTCACCAAATGAATTAACAACCTCAATTAAATGCAGGTACCATGCGGAGCAACAGACCTATGCCATGCATCATTAAAGCGGCAAATCCAGCACCTGATGAGTCTGTCTATGCACGACAAGGTCAGATCCTGTTGTTGGCCCACAAGAGTCTTGGTCACCAGAAGCCCGTCCGGTGTTTGTCAACAGCCATTACAGCTCGATCTGAGAGGGGTAAGCCTGCTGTGCTGCAGCACTATGATAATAATTATGATGATGGGCGGGGTTGATTATGGAGACATGCTCATGAGTTTTTAAAATGCCGGAAGGAAAACAGTGAAGATATGTCGACCGGTATAGGTTTAACAAGTATATATGTCACGTTACGGACTTGTAAAGAACTGGGACAATATGTAGGTGACTGCATATCTCAGTCGGTAGAATATTCGCCCTTCAGCAAAGGGGCACCGGTTTAAGTCCCGGTTAGGTTGTACAGTGTGTGTGCTCATTCGTGACATTTAGCACCCATCGTGTGACCGTGAACAACGCTTGCATTATCAGAATGCCAACATGACTGAAGTTCTGAATTTCGTTGGACAATGTTTAGTTTCGCAGGGGTGTACAAACTTGTTCGCACGCTGGAGAGAAAATATATAAGCCTCCATATACATGAAGTTCAGTCGGTTGAGCATTCGCCCAGAAAGCGAAGGGTCCTGTCAGACTGCACATGTTCCTCACCGTCTGACATAAACCAGATTAAAATAGTTTGTAATTTATATTCTCACATGATCTTATATAGCCTAAAAGTAGCATATTTACTAACTAGACAATGAATGGTGTATTAAACTACAGACTAACCTTGTGTTTTATAAATTGAAACATTTCACTGTATTACGTTTTATACAGATTTATAAGAGAATAAAAATATGCTTTCATACTGTTTACCGTTTTGCCAGTTTTTTTTTCAGCCCTTCAACCGTTATTCTTAATTGAAAATAAATAATTATGCCGAAAAATGTGTAAAATATGAAGTAATCTACACTTCCTAGCGATTTTTTATAAATAAATAATTGAATACTCTAGGTAGGTCTATTACTTCAAAATAAAGCACAACTATGCGGTACGCATAACGTACAGAAATATGCGTTAAATCGCAACGTAAAGTACAATCGCCAGTTTGTCTTTTAGCGTAGACGACGTCATTTACAATTTTTGACGTGGCAACGAAGTGACTAGATGAACTGGTGAGAAACCCAGATGAAGTATCGTGTGTATCAGTACATGAAGAACCAAGGGGTTTATTAATCAAAGTGCTAGTGTCTGGCACCCGGATTCTCTCGTATCTGCATCTGTCTGCCTGTGAGACATTTGTATACACACATAGTATGCACTTCTTCGGATGGTGCGCCTGAATTATTTACATACTTTGTGTAATCAAAAATTATCTACCCCTACATAAATATACATACTGAAAGGATAAAGAAACTCAGGGTAACAATATATGCAACCTTTTTTTAATGCTTGGCCTAGAATTATGAAAACCGGTCAAAAGACTATCTTGGTCACTTGTCACTCAAACCGGTGCCTAAAGTCACTCAACCGTGCTTTGCGCCATCCCACATAGAGAAAGTCATAAAAAGCAAAAAAACACGTGCAGAATAATGATGACAAGTTTGTCGAAACATCTTGTCATACCACTTGATACTTTTGAGGTATACACATCGCTTACCGCTATTTACATTGAATTTGAAGCTCTTGCAATCATGGTACGGCTGACAGAAGTTCAGAGGGGTCAGGCTATTGTATTGCTAATGCAAGGTCAGAGGCAACAACAACAGTTGCTATGCAGTTCAGTGTGAATGTTTCCACCATATTAACATATGATACATGCTTGAAATATATTTGTAGGTGGCGCATTTTCAACGGATGTATGCACTTTACTTTAAAAGTTTTCACCTAACATTTAGCCACTAACGTATTACTGAACTTTATATTTGCTATAACACTCTTAAAGTGCTTAGACAATGTAAGATTCTTATTGCGAATTGAAATGCGCATGTAACACCTACACTAGCTTTTCAAGTCAAATGTTGGTGGAAAGTGAAAGACAGCAACATTAAACTGGCGAAGAACTTTTGAAGCTGACCAAAGAAGATATCCAGCAGTTTGCAAAGGTAAGATGAAAATGGTTTGGATTTCTTTATATTTTATCTACATTTAATTTAGTACAAACGATACCTGTTTGTTTGACCATGCAGTGTTGACGTAACGATCGATTAAACAGAATTGTCCGTACCCCACCCACTACATAATCACAATGCGCGGGTATAAGTGTGCGGAAAATGAATAACTATTAGTTTTCTTTGAAAGCTTGTTTTCAGATTCCAATTATATTGTTACACCTTTGTACTATGTATGTATATATACAATGTATTTTCGAGAATAAATATTGTTTAAACTAAGTGTGTCTTATAAAAGATAAGGCTAGCTTTTCATATTTGGAAGTGGCTGCTCGTCCGGTAACCGGACGGCTAGAATTTTTCTAGTCGTCCGGTAACCGGACGAGCAGCCTATACTAGTATGCTAGGCTAGTCGTCCGGTAATCAATTTTTTGTATACGAGTTCATCTTGATGAGTGTAAGAGCAATAGTAAAGCAAACAAATCTGTGTTATATATGTTGTATACCTTTACCTTTCCTATGACATTTGTTTGTTTTAAGTGAACGCATTTCTTCGAGGTATGAACTGTCCGAACCCAAAATAAGCGATTTTTGGGGATTTAGGATCCCGGTACAATATTACTTGGCAATAACATGGATAATGAAAGAATCACATAATGCTGTGTGTGTAACATTTTTTAACTACAACAGTAGTTTTGACCGAATTGAAATGGAATGTGTTGTAAGTTTGGTTGCTGCTAAGAGAGATAACTCTTACGAGAGTTGTAGTTAGCTCCAAAACTCTTTTTCTTTCCTGATGATACGAAAATAGGTTTAGGATGCTGATTCCCTCAGCTATTTGGCTGAATACCACGTGCATTTGTTCAGGGAATCAAATAGTCAATAACAAAGTTTTTTTTAACAAGTTCGTGCGAAAAACAAAGTCGTTTGTGAAACTCGGCATCTTTGAAAAATTAGAACTTATATCAGTAGTTATTATTAAGCGCTAACAAACCTCAATTAAAAATAATTTCAAACAGATCAAACGGTTTCAATTACCATGTTACCTAATTGAAACACGTTTTTAAAAGTCACTAACGTATTATTTCGTCATTGGTTAAGAAAAATATCGCGGTCTGAACGCTCTCAGTAAGTACCGATACTATTTTAATCAGCGCTTACTGGTTTTGAGGTACTTATTCAGTTTAAATTCAGCTCAAAGCCTATGAAGCGTGAAGTCAGCAGCCCAGCATCCTGGCAGTCTGGTAGCGTGCAATCACCAGCCCAGCAATCTGGCAGCCTGGTTTCGTCAATTCAGTAGCTCAGCATCCGGGCAGTATGGTTGCGTGAAGTCAGCAGCCCAGCAATCTGGCAGCCTAGTAGCCTGAAGTCAGCAGCCCAGCATCATGGCACTCTGGTAGCGTGATGTCAGCAGCCCAGCATCCTAACAGCCTGGTAGCGTGAAGTCAGCAGCCCAGCATATCCTGGCAGCCTGGTAGCGTCATGTGGCAGAAAAAGTGTCACAGCCAGGGCCAATACACGCCACAAATTTACTATAGGTTTGTATAGGAGCGCTGTCGTTAACTCGCGATAACATTTTAACTAATAAAAATATTTTAAAATCACAAACGGGATGATAAAATATAACATTTCCCCTTTTTAATGAATATTTTTTTATTTTTCTGAGGCTTTATTTGTTTGGTCTTTTTTTAACTTAAAAACTCTACCCGTCGTTTTACTATATAATATATAGTAAAACGCCCAAAATGTCACAATTTTAAGTGAAAATTTTGCAGCTTATCTTCAATTTGTTCAAAAACTATAACACTTATTTTAGAATCACAAACGGGATTGACTAAAACAATCATTCTCCATTTAAGTGATATATTTTATATAAAAATAAATAAAGAAGAGAATGGTCTTTTTTAAGGCTTTGTTTAACAGGTATATAATTTCATTTTTACGATCGGAGCTCGGTTGCTTCCGTAATGCTGGCCGAACACTTCCGAATGATTGATCTAACTGCTTCAGGCCATCGATAAGTTTTATGGCCGGACATTACGTAACATTTACCATGATCTTTAAAACGTTGTATATTGGGTTTTGTTTTACATTAAAATGCAAACTGGGTTAGAATCTTCAGTTTTTTGTTCATAAAAAGGCAAAACCTTTCATTGAAACCGGATATACATGATATTGTCTTTATAGCGAGTTTTCAGTATAATTATCAATAATATTATTTAGCTTTTGATGTTAATTTGCAACACATAAAAGATTCACTATGCATGCATTTTTATTTCGAAACACTTGCACGGGTACTTTATATTTTGTTTTACATTTCTCTTTGTCTCAAGTGAAAGGCAAGAATTCGCTCCGCTGAAATTGGTTTCATTTTATAGGTGTCAACATAGAGTTTCTTCCAGACCAAAGCTAGTTTTCATAATGCACAGGTCAAAACCAGGTAGTCTTATTACTCGTATCTTTTGTCTTTCATTTCTTCCCGAAGAAATAAGCTGATTATTACATTAACAAAAAGAGAAGAAAAAAGAAGCACACAAGGTTTGATCTGTGTGCAGAGTATTAAATGACAAAATCTGTAAAATGTAACAGGTATTATTCTACTGCAGAAATGGAAAAGTTTTTTTCCTACAATAAATCCTTATTTCTTCTAAAATGTTAATTATATTTGGAAGCCATGTGATGAAAAATCACATACTTTTTAAGGCATTCAACATCAAGCGTTTACTAGAGTATGTAAAATCTATTTGATATTCTGAAAGGAAACTGTTCTATTTCTCAAATTAAAAAAGCCTACCGAAATCAAATGTCAGTCTTTATCAGATCAGGAATAACACTGATTAGGAATTTAAGATCGCAAAATAAAACAAGTTGACGTACTATTTACCGGGGACATGTAGGTCCATCTATTTACGTTTCTAAAGCACACCATACTTTTGCAACAGACTTGCCGTGTGCGTCTGTACTTGAAAATAACAGGTCTACAATTTTAAACAATTCTCACGAGCAAACGTTACGCACGTGTAAAGGGATTAGCCGATTATGAAAAATCAAGTGCACACTAGATTCATTCTCATTATTATGTCAAAATTCACGAATTTTGTAGCTTTTGGATTATTCTGTGACTATTTTTATGACTGATGATTGACTGTAATGAAATAGTGCTTACTAGTTAAAACATTACTTGTCTATTATTATTATTATTATTAATTGCAAGTAATGTGAATGATAATGCTGAATTTTCTTTATCTTCTGGTAGAAATGATAAAAATTAAAACATAAGATTTTCACAAAAGTTACGCGTCAAGTTCAATATCTCCCTTAGGCAATATTCCAGTACAATCGATAATCAATGATTTATGACCCTGACCGTTATTTACGGATATTACCGAACCGTAGTTGTTTCCGTAAACTCCTAATCCCCAAAACTTATCGATTGCCTGCTGATATACGCTTGACACTTTTTCTGCCGTATGGAATCAGTTTCAATTCGAAACTATTTACTTTATTTCACAATTCGATTCTTCTCACTGCAGCTGCCAAAACTTCAACACAGCAGCGAAAACTTAGAGATCTAGCTACATTTTATAAAATTAGGGCTGATTTCAACATCATTCAAGATGGTGGCAGTTTTCGTTTTCAAGAAACGAAACATCTGAAAGTATCAGCAATCGGAAGCTCAGATTTCTCAACAGCCAATCATTCGTCAGCAATCTTTTACTGGACAAGTCCAATAAGTGATATTGGCCCTGGTGTTTTGTTATTGGCCCTGTCTTTCAATTTTATGATAGCTCTTCCTATTTGGTAAGTTCTTTACATATTGTGACCCCTGTGGTTACCATATATTAACATATGATACATGTAAATGTAGATCTATGTCTTAGCTTCAATATTATACCTACACCAAGTATACAGCTTCACGAATGAGGTCACTGGAAGGCTCAAAACTTTGACCACTGACCAGATTTAGAAAAAAAGTATAAAACTGTCCCCAAATGTCCTACCATTTTGAACCCTGTCGTGACACTATATTTACATATGTTACATGTACACGTAGAACAATGTCAAAGCTTTAATTTAAGACCACAGCCATGTATGTATCTTGACTAATTACATTACTCTGACCAGACTTAAAGAAAAGGTTTAAATTTCCCTCCAAATTGATATATTTTTAACTATTTCGACTATATAATCATACAATACATATATGTGTCGTTATATGTAATAGCGACATGTTGACAGTCCAACTATTCATGTGCCTTGACTAATGAGGTCACAATAAGGCTCAAACATTTGACCATTGCTCAGACTTCGAAGAATTAATCACCTAGTTGGTATGTTTTTAACTACTTTGACCCCTGTGGTGACCCTATATTAATAAATGGTACATGCACATGTAGTTCTATGTCATAGCTACAGTGTAGGACCTCAACCAAGTTTATAGCTTAACGGATGAGGTCAAAGGAAGGCTTCATCCTATGCCTACTGACCAGAGTTAGAAAATAAGGCTCAAATTCCCCCCAATTTGATACATTTTATTAACTATACTGACCATGTGGTGACGTTTTATGAATAACAAATGATGCATGCTTGTGGAGTTATATGAAAAAGCTACATGTTAAATCCCCTATAATGCATGTACAGTGACTAATGATGTCACAGTAAGGCTCAAACTTTTGATTATCGCCAAAACTAAACAGAATTTAGCCAATATTTTGTATATTTTTTAAAATATGATTACCCCGGTATTGAACCTATACTGATTTTATACAGATATGTAATGGCTGAATTTTTGTTGGTTATATTCGGCATGCATTTTAATCATTAGAAATATTTTTTTGACTATGTAGAGACATCAGATTTATTAAAAAACACTGCGTTTTAAAGAAAAACAAGTAATCCACGTTACGAACGCTCGAAGTCTTTATTCTTCTGTAGATGAGTATCTAATGTAATACTGGGATTTTAATTAATGAACTACATTTGTTCCTGTATGTCGACGGCTATTCTAACAGAAGAAATACCGGCGGTGACAGGGACAATGTCATCGTCATTCTTTCGCATTACCAATATTTAACATTTTTAAGGCCAAGCAAACCTAATATTGAGGTATTATAAAGAGCATTTTTAAAACAAAGAAAAAAAGTCGAATTAGGAATAAATACAAAATGTAACTGGTTACTTATTCCTTATTCAAAGTAGAATAAGTAACATAAGAAATACCGGCGTCGGCACGCACAATATCATCGTCATGCTTTCACATTACCAATATTTCACAATTTTAAGGCCAATCAAACCTAATATTGAGCTATCATAAAAAGCGTTTCTGAAAAAAAAAGAAAAACGTCGAATAAGGAATAAGTAACTGATACTTATTCTTTATCCAAAACCTAAATAAGTAACAGAAGCGGTGTCACGGACAACGCTATTATCATTGTTTCGCTTTAGCAATATTGAACAGTTTTAAGGCCAAGCAAACCTTATATTTAGCAATTATAAAGAGCAATTTGAAAAAATGAAGAAAAGTCGAATTTGGAATAAGTAACTGGTACTTTTTCCTTATTCAAAACCTAAGTAAGAAACAAAAGAAATATCGGCGGTTACACGGACATTTTCGTCGTGATTCTTTCACATTACCAGTATTTAACAGATTTAAGGCAAAGCAAACCTAAAAGCTATTTCAAAGAGCATTTATGAAAATAAAAGAAATGTTGCATAAGGAATAAATAACTGGTTACAAATTTCTTATATAAACCCAAACTAGCAAATTCAGTGAATTCATATCCCCCGTCAAATAAAGCAAATAGCTGAAAAAAATCAACTTGAAAGTGTATTAGATTTGTTTTTAATTTCATACTGAGGCCTCATCTCCCAGGTGATATTTTATATCTTCACGTTACAGTCATCAAAACCTTGAAGGGACATACCCTATAACTGATGTCCAACTAAATAACCTCCAAAACATGAATAACTTCTTTGGAAGTATTATAACTTTACCTACTTTCTACTTTTATCTCTTTTTTTCTCCTATAAAAAGGTCCCAACCTAATATTATCCCCATTTTTACGACTTGTTCTGGTAAATATATAACGACGAAATTTTTGTTCAATGTAATACATGTTTTATGATAATGAAACTAAACAACTTAATATTAAATGTGATGTACATATTGTAAGGTTGGTGAGGAATGGCTCTCCGACCCCGATTAAACCAGTGGACGGGGATAATGCATGGGGTTCACTGTGTTCCGTTAATTGTTCGTTTTGTCCTCGTGTGTTTGCTTTGTATGCTTGTGTGTGTTGGTAGTGTATGTTTGTGTGTGTACATGATTGTGTGTGTGTGTTGTGTGTGTGTGTCTGCGTGTGTGTGTGTGTGTGTGTGTGTGTGTGTGTGTGTGTGTGTGTGTGTGTGTGTGTGTTGGTGGTGTGCACTTCTGGGTGCTGTGGGGCTCGTTTTGGGGAGGCTGCGTTTTTGGTACGTGGCATTCCCTGTTTGATATATTTTTTTTTTTTTTACCCTTTTGGGGCCCGAAAAAAAACTTAACCTAAAAGTTTCAGCTATGGACCCCAGTCATTATCTATGTAGAGTTGTTGTTGGGTGGATGCGATTTATTACAGAAAGCCTCTATATTGATTAATTTTGGTAATATGAGGCATTTTTCGCCATAGGTTCTTCTTAGATATTGCATTTATTTCATTGAACACATAATCTATGTTTCGAGAATATAATCTGCTAGATGTAGGGAGTGCCCCTTTAATTGTCGTTATCAAATTATATCAGTACTACTACTTTCAGACAACAAGCATTCTTAAGTTTCTATATGGAATAATTATATAAGAAAATCACTACATCCCCTGAAAGGCCTCATTTCTGTAAAAATCCAGATTCTAAATTTTCTTCTGTTAGAAAATACAAAGTTGAGGATTTGTGCAAACAAAATAATATTTTGACAAGCCTTTTCAGAAAAAAGAAGCATTTTTAAAATTTCACCACCCCATTGGGGCCTCATCTCGCAAAAACAATGTCCATCCGCCTTTGGTGGGGGATAATAAGTAACAGAAAAGATAGCGGCGGTGCCACGGAAATTATTATGCAACTGCCATGACGACGACCCGATAACGCCGGTCTGATATTTGTTGATATCGCGACGTCTGATATCACAGGACAGTGTTATTATGACACTGTCCTGATATCACGTTTTAGGCCCCGCCCACTTTAGAGATTCAGTGAGATTTATGAAATAATATCTAGGCTATTGTGGATTTCTTACACGCTACACAATAAATTAACTTTTCGGTAGCTACTTCAGACTACAGAGGTGCGTTTCATTAAAATTTCTGGGAATACAAGCAAACCGCCCATCACACAAAATCGAAAAATGACTGTAGAATTTTTATTTTTGAATTAAATATAGTGTTGTGGGTATTCATTTTCTTAGTTAGATCATTATCTATCCATCTATAGCAATTTCGAAGCAATTTTAGAGAAAAAGTTGATTTTCAGTTTTTCACACCCCTCCCCCCTCCCCACCCCCCTTCCCCCCCCCTTCCTTTTTTCACACTAACGTCTTATTACTCGAATTATATGAGCTGAAA
>JAFMSR010000009.1:38320810-38346913 GCA_022818135.1 Saxidomus purpurata | reverse complement strand
CAACTAAACATATTTTTTTAAACGAAAATATGGTATATTCACGTTATTCAATGTCGCTCATTCTGCGATTGAAATGTAAAAAAGTACGATTTCGTTATAAGAAAATTCCTTTCTTCATCAACATAAAACCCCAGCGGCCTAGCGGCCTGGCGGCCAAGCGACATAGCATCTTTGTTTTTTTTCAAACGAAAATATGGTATGTTCACTTTATGCAATGTTGATCATTCTGCGATAAAAGTATCACAAAAATACAATTTCATTATAAGAAAATTCATTTCTTCATCAATATAAAACCCCAGCGGGGTCATCCTGGATATATTTGTCTGTTACTTAATGTTAATGATTATTGGTAATGTTGTAATCATTATTACTCAAAACTCTTTTTAATTTTTAATGCCTAGTCATTGTCGAATGTAATATTTATTTTCATTGATTTTATTTGTCGTACAATACCATGTATCTTACATGCTGAAAAAAATATATCTACATGTATTTGTATGGCATGTATAAGACTCGAGTTTTAGCTCGACTATTCAAAGAATAAGGAGGGGTATTGTCTTCACCCTGGCATTAGTGAATTTTCTTAAGTACTGCTACTATCTTCAACAACTTTCATATAGGGATTTGTCTTTGTAAGGGACAGACGTTTTTTGGTTCAGGGGCAGGTACCCCAAAGGTCAAATTTACTAGGATCCCCCAAATTATTTTTAGCCTCACCTGAACCCTTTGGTTCCGGTGTGAGCTATTAGCATAGGGCCGATGGTCCGACATCCATATAATAATCCGTCGTTCATCTTCAACATTTGTACTTAAGACTTTCTGAAAGTATTGGTCAGAATTACAACAAGCTTAGTCTGGAGCAGCCATGTATTGTTGTATTGTATTGTATTGTATTGTGTTGTTAAAAGGTTCTGCTTGACCTCTTGTAGGGGCCTTTAGAGCTAAAAGTTGAAAAAAACTTTAAACAACTCCTCATGAACTAATTTATGGATCATCAACAAACTTGTCCTCAAGAAAGTGTGCCATAAGATTAAGTTCATGGTCAAAAGGTCAGGTGAGAAACTTAGTCCCTCTTGTTTTTGTTTTTACATTTTCATATTATTTCTTAGTGTTTTAATAAATAATACAACCTTTTGAATCTACTGTTTTGTTTTTGAAACTGCAGTGTTGAAATCAGGGCCAAATGTTTTTCATATTGTAACATATCTGCAAATATAGAAGTAATACATACATTTATAAAGCTGCTAGATTGAATGGAAAATGTATTTGAATCATACAGCAACTGGTTGACCGAATTAGAAAGTGTCGAGAATGTCCTGAAAATCCATTAAAAAGAACAACTGCTAGTCTGCTGAGCTGCTAGTCTGCTGAGCTGCTGGCGCTGCTGGTCTGCTTAGCGGCTGGTCTGCTGAGTTGCTGGGCTGCTGGCAGCGAAAAGTCTGCTTGCATCAAAAAATCTTCAAGTAACGGAAGCAAATGAATACCGGTATAAGATATAAAATATCAAAATGTATATTAATTGTATCTACGCATAAGATGTGCTTCTGTCGTATTTTAAACTTTGAAGTTTCGGCTGCTGATCTGCTGGTCTGCTGAGCTGCTAGTCTGCTGAGCTGCTGTCTCGAGCTGCTGGTCTGCTGGGCTGCTGGTCTGCTGGTCTGCTTAGCGGCTGGTCTGCTGAGTTGCTGGGCTGCTGGCAGCGAAAAGTCTGCTTGCAACGAAAGCTCTTCAAGTAACGTAAACTTATGAATATAAAATTTAAAATATCGAATGAAAGGGCGTGTATTTATTGTTTCTACGCAAAATTCGTGCTTCTGAAGTATTTTATGAGAAAAAAACCTATTTCATTCAATATAGCACAATATTAAACTTTGAAGTTTCGGCTGCTGAACTGCTGGTCTGCTGGTCTGCTGAGCTGCTGGTCTGCTGATCTGCTAATCTGCTGGTCTGCTGAGCTGCTGGTCTACTGAGCTGCTGAGTTGCTGGGCTGCTGGCAGCGAAAAGTCTGCTTTCAAGTAACGGAAACTAATGAAAACCGGTATAAGATATAAAATATCAAAATGAACGGGCGTGTATGTTAATTGTATCTACGCATAATTCGTGCTTCTGTCGTATTTTAAACATCCATTTCATTCAATATAGCCAAGTTTACGCTGCTAGGCTGCTAAGCTGCCAGTCTGCCAAGTTCTCGCTTCTAGGGTGCTAAGCTGCCAGTCTGCCAAGTTCACCCTGCTACGCTGCCAGTCTGCCAGTCTGCCAAGTTCACGCTGCTACGCTGCCAGTCTGCCATCTCAAGTTCACGCTGCTATAGGCTGCTACGCTGCCTGTCTGCCAAGTTCACGCTGCTACGCTGCTAGTCTGCCAGTCTGCCAAGTTCACGCTGCTACGCTGCCAGTCTGCCAACTTCACGAACATCCCTGCAGACTATAACATGATTTAATTATTCTGACAGTTGAAATACGGTTAAACATTTTGGTAACCAATGTTGTTGCATGTAGCAGATAAACTCAACAACTTAAAGTTCCATTTTTGTAATTAGTTCATCAAATGTACCCAAAGCTTCGTGCAACACAGATGGTAGTGGCACTTCATCTAATAACATTATTTCCAGAGCTAGTTCTGAAAATTCGTCTGTAGCTCACATTACAGGTAAATGTCTTTGCACAATTTCATCGCACCTATTCAGTAGGTTCAAGTATACAGGCTTACTCATATCTGGTGAACCCCACAGAATGGAACAGTCAAACAAAAGAGATGGACGTCCTTTTGGACAGTGGGCGGCCTGCTTCAGTATTATATGGTCATTCCAAGTGTCCATTACTTATTTTAAATCTGAACCAATAACTGGTATGTAACAAAATCTAAGTCATTCTATGTGTAGGTGGTTACTGACATTCAGGATCCCACTGTCTCTCGTGTCCCTAAATAAATCTGCACATGTCCTTGTATATACACTAATTAGATAACTCCAGAACCTTTCAATTCTTTCGTTGTGAGCTGACTTACCAACGATCACACAGTTTTTGGCAAATGCATCGCCGTGAACTTTTCGAAACGGACAATGGACATCAGCCTGATTCCAATAACATGCCCAGAACCACTGGCAAGTTCCTGTTCAATTGCATTGATTATATCATCAACCGGTGATGGGTTGACTCTTTTCTTCAAACCAAGCTTCGTCAGAAGTCTCTGCATAATTATGACGAGTACGAGTGAAAAATGATTAAATTGTTTTATTTAATTATTTCGTCTCGGAGTCACTCCAAGAATATCCGGCAAGTGGCATGAAAACAATAAAAACCAGCTTGAGCTGATCTGTACATATTTACAAATATTATAGTAGATGCCATCACTGTCTAAAGCGGTAAATCTGTGTGAAATGCTTGTCAAGACATCCAAGTGAAAGTTTTGGAGTGTGCGATGGTTCCGTCAAAGTAAAAGGCATATATACATGTATAAGTAAATATGCTGAAAAAACTATAGGGGACCCTTTAAATTTTTGTTGAGTATATAACATAAAATAATTTCGAAAATGTTATCAGCGTCTACCTGTAAAAGATAATGTGCTTCATTCCAAGTACAGCTGTTATTTCAGTAACTGTATAATTGTTAGTCCAATAATATTTTAAAAGTTTATCCATCATTCATCAAACACGGAAGCAGCACGCAATAACCAGTATGCAGTAAACATCAAACAGTAAGCAGCACGCAGTAGATAGTACGCATTAAGTAGTGCTCACGCAGGAAGCAGTACGCAGTAAACAGTACACAGTAGACGGTACGCAGTAAGCAGCACGCAGGAAGCAGTACACGGTAGACGGTACGCAGTAAGCAGCACGCAGGAAGCGGGTAGACAGTACGCAGTAAGCAGCACACAGGAAGCAGTACACGGTAGACAGTACGCAGTAAGCAGCACGCAGGACGCAGGACGCGGACGCGGACGCTGTCGTTTATGGAATTATGTAGTAATATTTTTAGAAGTTAATACGAACGTAGAAGTGCCATAGTCATAGATAATCGCCATACTATAACATTATTTTTAAAAGTAATGTATAGGTAAAGTGTTTGTTTATTATAGTGTCACCCCTATATAAGGCCAGCAATTTCTGACTTATGAGATACCTTCTTTTTGAGCACGTGTACCTCCCGAATCCTATCCTTTTAATGACAGGCACCAGGCAGGTAGGCATACAGTAACCATTATTTAACTAGCTGGCGGCTCACCAACCGGCCATATCAGAACGGACACCTGCTGGGATTCGAACCTTCGACCTCCCCTCCCGTGGCTTAGGCAGATGCCTAAACCACTAGACCAAGGGAGACGATGTATAATAATTGAGCTCTTTCACGCGAAACCCTGTCTTAGAGTCATAAAAGGTAAAATTGAAACTAATGAATAAATAGTATGCGACCTTTGTCCGACGTCAGACATCAAAAAGCTAGTTTTCTACATTTGTTATAAAATTTTGCATAATGGTACTCTTAACATGGTTCTTATTTAGCTTGTTTTAATATTCATGTTTTTCACTTCGTTTCCTAGCAACGCGATGGTGACTGGCAATGGTGTAAAATCGACGTATTACATACAAAACTGGTTCAAAAATACCCCTATTTCAATTTCAAACACACCATGTGCTATCTCTCAATATTTGTCGTCATTATTTCCAACGCGAAACGTTTAATACTGAAAATTATATAGCATAATTTGTTTCAGATATTTCATGTCACATTATTTCAGTCGTCATTTTAGTCTTTTTATGAACAGTAAAGTACAGCAAAACACTCCCTATCACACTCTTTTGTTAAGTTTTTGCTTGTGAAAGCAAAAGGAAGAATAAAAGCTAGAAAAGCCAGCAATCGCACCACAGGCTTTCATATAAAAATGGTTTCACCTTTTCTATGGGTTAAATGTAATATACAAAATGTCAAATACTTCAAAACACCTGACCAAAGAAAAAGTAACATATAGCCCAAATTATGTGCCCTAATATCTTGTCTAATACTTGAAACTGCACTATTGGCAATTCTAGATTTTGCCAACCGGCGAGGACAGCCATCCACCGCCAAACCCGGCCTAACCCCAAGTCATGCCTTGTCTGCATCTGTCCCTTACTCCCCTACATGAAGTGATAAAGATCTACGTTTTCTGTAATATTGGTGGGAAGCTTCAATTGGAAATAAAGGGAAAAAATAAAATTAATAAAAATGTGGTCGCACTAGGGCTCGAACCAGCGACCTTAAAATGAAATGTACAATTTATACGCTTAAATATTTCGCTTTTACCGCACGGCCAGCGCTGCACGATTTCCTTTTGTCAGATTATTGTATAAAATAATTAAAACTTATTCAGCCGACTTACCTCGGCACTGAAGCGGTCTATTTCAAAAAACAAAAGCACGTATAACCTAGAAATCGAACTGCACAATACATCAGCAATATTTAGAGCAATCAAGCAATTATGAAAATCCATATTTGAATATTGACAGTTTGTAATTTTACATGGAACTCAAAATTAAATTGTATTCGATATAAAGCTGAAAAGTACGATGGCACAGAGGTGACATGTGTAGTTTTTTATTTATCTCGTGCGCACGACATACTTAGTCGTGCGCACGAGAGACTATGCCGTGCGCACGAGATACTATGTCGTGCGCACTAGATAATTAAGTCATGCGCACGAGTAACTATGTCGTGCGCGACTTAGTAACTCGTGCGCACTACATAGTCTCTCATGTTTTTATTTATCTCGTGCGCACGACTTAATTATCTAGTGCACACAACATAGTATCTCGTGTGCACGACATAGTATCTCGTGCGCATCTCGTGTACACGACATAGTATCTCGTGCGCATCTCGTGTGCACGACATAGTATCTCGTGCGCACGATATAGTATGTCGTGCGCACGAGATAAATAAAAACATACACATGTCACCTCTGTGCCACCGTAGAAAAGGCTTGAAATTACATTAGGGGCATTTTTGAACCAATTTTGCATATAAAACGTCGATTTTACACCATTGATATTCGACGTCGCGTTCTAGGAAACGAAGTGAAAAATAGAAAATTTAAAAAGAGTAAAATACGAAAAACATTTTAGAGTACCGTTACGCAGAATTTCATTACAATCGGAGAAAACCCGCTTTTTAACGTCTGAGAACGTAATTATCACAGTTTCATGTCGTCGTACATTAGCCTTGGAGAGTATTCGTTCGATTTCTAAACGAATGACATTTTTTCATGACAAGACAATAATAATTTATTCCATAGGTTTAAGTATAAATAACTTCGCTAATGATTACCGATTTCTAATATATACTTAATATTTATGTTATTTCATAACGCTACAAATTCTTCAATTTTTCGTATACATTTTAAACGTTATCAACCATGGCATGAGCGGGTCCGTGGCGTGATAACTGATCCTCAACTGCAAAGGACCCGAGTGCTGTATTGTGGTGTCTTTGAGCCGATTATCACTCTCTGGCTTTTTATGTACTTTCAGAACATTGACAGCACTATAAAAATGATTGTTTTCAAATGTACCATTAACAATTAGCAATAGTTATAGCAGGCAGCCTGCAGAATGAGGAACACTGTGTGACAAATAAATAAAAGAGATACAGTGCCCACTTCAGAAAAATGTACAGGAGTCATGTAATGTAATTTTCTGAAACAGAATAATATCGTCATTCGTGCCTTTGTTGTATGTGATGTATCTTTAATTTGACAGTCATCGGAATCATATAGGTGGGACCTATCAAACGGGTTTTTTTTCTTCTAAGGTCACTGTTTATTTATACTGGTCTATACCTTGATTTGTCAATGACCCGTAAATAGACATTGATATTAACGGGCAAGCCGGAAATATACACTTGACATATCCTTTCATTGTACCCCGCGCTAAAAGGTAGAGTGTTCGCGTACAGTATGTCAATGTATCAGTACGTGCTGATTTGTGATGTTATAAAGAGACTTCATCTTTAACCCAAATATTGTTCTTCTTAAGCCGGCCTCGGGGATCACTTGATTGTACATATGCTTATGTAGGCAGAATTATAAAACTCTTGCCTAGAACATAGAGCTTAGATAATTTGAATGTAGCATCATTATAGTGCTTCTCTATGAATATTGTAAGATGAGGACCCCTCTGCCTGCCTTCTAGAAGTGTTGACCTTGTGTTATAATCAATGGTAGCGATATAGGGCCATCTTTCCCTCTTTTTGTTCAAATATTCGTTCTAAAGTATGATAACTTAAGACATTTCGAAAAACCGTTAGGCCGCTTGGTTATGTTGATGAAAAAGTCTATTTTCTTATAATGAAATCGTATTGTTAAAGAGCTATGGTCTTTTACTGTATCTGTCTTTCTAAAGCTTGCACCGTATTAACCTTGAAAAAGGATGGTGAGCAATAAGCACGTCAAACAAATAAACTAACAAGCTTGGCCGCTAGGCCGCCATGCCGCTTGGGTGTCATGTTGATGTAGAAATATATTTTCTTATAACGAAATCATTCTTTTTGATATTTTTATCTCAGAATGAGCGACATTGAATAATGTGAATATACCATATTTTCATTTAAAAAAAAGTTTAGTTGTTTGGCCTCTAGGCCGCTAGGCCGCCAGGCCGCTGGGGTTTTATGTTGATGAAGAAATCAATTTTCTTATAACGGAATTGTATTTTTGTGATATTTTTCTCGCAGAATGAGCGACATTAGAATAAAGTGAACATACCATAGTTTCGTTAAAAAAACCCAAAGATGCTATGTCGCTCGGCCGCCAGGCCGGTACCCGCTTGGGTGTTATGTTGATGAAGAAATATGATTTCTTTTAACGAAATCGTACTTTTTGATATTTTTATCGCAGAATGAGCGACATTGAATAAAGTGAATATACCATATTTGGCCGCTAGGCCGCCAGGCCGCTGGGGTTTTATGTTGATGAAGATATCAATTTTCTTATAACGAAATTGTACTTTTGTGATATTTTTATCGCAGAATGAGCGACATTGAAAAAAGTGAAATTACCATAGTTTAGTTAAAAAAAAGATGTTTAGTCGTTTGGCCGCTAGGCCGCCAGGCCGCCAGGCCGCTGGGGTGTTATTTTGAAGAAGAAATTAATTTTCTTATAACGAAATTGTATTTCTATGATATTTTTTTTCGTAGAATGAGCGAAGCGACATTGAATAAAGCTAATATACCATATTTTCGTTAAAAAAAGATGTGTAGTCGTTTGGCCGCTAGGCCGCTAGGCCGCCAGGCCGCCAGGCCGCTGGGGGTGTTATTTTGAAGAAGAAATCAATTTTCTTATAACGAAATTGTATTTTTGTGATATTATTTATCGTAGAACGAGCGACATTGAATGAAGCTAATATACCATATTTTCGTTAAAAAAAGATGTGTAGTCGTTTGGCCGCTAGGCCGCCAGGCCGCTGGGGGTGTTATTTTGAAGAAGAAATCAATTTTCTTATAACGAAATTGTATTTTTGTGATATTATTTATCGTAGAACGAGCGACATTGAATAAAGCTAATATACCATATTTTCGTTAAAAAAAGATGTTTAGTCGTTTGGCCGCTAGGCCGCCAGGCCGCTAGGCCGCTAGGCCGCCAGGCCGCCAGGCCGCTGGGGGTGTTATTTTGAAGAAGAAATCATTTTTCTTATAACGAAATTGTATTTTTGTGATATTATTTATCGTAGAACGAGCGACATTGAATAAAGCTAATATACCATATTTTCGTTAAAAAAAGATGTTTAGTCGTTTGGCCGCTTGGCCGTTAGGCCGCCAGGCCGCTAGGCCGCTAGGCCGCCAGGCCGCTGGCCGCCAGGCCGCTGGGGTGTTATTTTGAAGAAGAAATCAATTTTCTTATAACGAAATTGTATTTTTGTGATATTTTTATCGCAGAATGAGCGAAATTGAATAAAGTTAATATACCATATTTTCGTTAAAAAAAGATGTTAAGTCGTTTGGCCGCCAGGCCGCTAAGCCGCCAGGCCGCTGGGGTGTTATTTTGAAGAAGAAATCAATTTTCTTATAACGAAATTGTATCTCTGTGATATTATTTATCGTAGAATGAGCGACATTGAATAAAGCTAATATACCATATTTTCGTAAAAAAAAGATGTTTAGTCGTTTGGCCGCTAGGCCGCCAGGCCGCTAGGCCGCTAGGCCGCCAGGCCGCCAGGCCGCCAGGGTGGTTATTTTGAAGAAGAAATCAATTTTCTTATAACGAAATTGTATTTTTGTGATATTATTTATCGTAGAACGAGCGACATTGAATAAAGCTAATATACCATATTTTCGTTAAAAAAAGATGTTTAGTCGTTTGGCCGCTAGGCCGCCAGGCCGCTAGGCCGCTAGGCCGCCAGGCCGCCAGGCCGCTGGGGGTGTTATTTTGAAGAAGAAATCAATTTTCTTATAACGAAATTGTATTTTTGTGATATTATTTATCGTAGAACGAGCGACATTGAATAAAGCTAATATACCATATTTTCGTTAAAAAAAGATGTTTAGTCGTTTGGCCGCTTGGCCGTTAGGCCGCCAGGCCGCTAGGCCGCTAGGCCGCCAGGCCGCTGGCCGCCAGGCCGCTGGGGTGTTATTTTGAAGAAGAAATCAATTTTCTTATAACGAAATTGTATTTTTGTGATATTATTTATCGTAGAACGAGCGACATTGAATAAAGCTAATATACCATATTTTCGTTAAAAAAAGATGTTTAGTCGTTTGGCCGCTTGGCCGTTAGGCCGCCAGGCCGCCAGGCCGCTAGGCCGCTAGGCCGCCAGGCCGCTGGCCGCCAGGCCGCTGGGGTGTTATTTTGAAGAAGAAATCAATTTTCTTATAACGAAATTGTATTTTTGTGATATTTTTATCGCAGAATGAGCGAAATTGAATAAAGTTAATATACCATATTTTCGTTAAAAAAAGATGTTAAGTCGTTTGGCCGCCAGGCCGCTAAGCCGCCAGGCCGCTGGGGTGTTATTTTGAAGAAGAAATCAATTTTCTTATAACGAAATTGTATCTCTGTGATATTATTTATCGTAGAATGAGCGACATTGAATAAAGCTAATATACCATATTTTCGTAAAAAAAGATGTTTAGTTGTTTGGCCGCTAGGCCGCTAGGCCGCCAGGCTGCTAGGCTGCTAGGCCGCCAGGCCGCTAGGCCGCCAGGCCGCCAGGCCGCCGAGGTGTTATTTTGAAGAAGAAATCAGTTTTCTTATAACGAAATTGCAATTCTGTGATATTTTTTTATCGTAGAATGAGCGACATTGAATAAAGCTTATATACCATATTTTCGTTAAAAAAAGATGTTTAGTCGTTTGGCCGCTAGGCCGCCAGGCCGCCAGGCCGCTAGGCCGCCAGGCCGCCAGGCCGCTGGGGTGTGATTTTGAAGAAGAAATCAATTTTCTTATAACGAAATTGTAATTCTGTGATATCTTTCATCGTAGAATGAGCGACATTGAATAAAGCTAATATACCATATTTTCTTAAATAAAGATGTTTAATCATTTGGCCGCCAGGCCGCTGGGGTGTTATTTTGAAGAAGAAATCAATTTTCTTACAACGAAATTGTATAAAGCTTATATACCATAATTACGTTAAAAAAGATGTTTAGTCACTTGGTCGCTATGCCGCTGGGGTGTTATTTTGAAGAAGAAATCAATTATCTTATAATGTTTAATCGTTTGGTCGCCAGGCCGCCAGGCCGCCAGGCCGCTGGGGTGTTATTTTGAAGATGTTTTTTTAGCTAATATACCATTTTTAAAAAGATGTTTAGTCGTTTGGCCGCTAGGCCGTTGGGCTGCTGGGGTTTTATGTTGAAGAAGAAATCAATAAAAAAAAGTATGTTAGTGTTTTTAATATGAAACAATTTTTTGAATGTTTCTGCTTTGCAAAATGAACTTATTTTAGTGACCATCAAATCTGGCCGCTTGGCCGCTAAATTCACGCCGCTAGGCCGCCAGGCCGCTAAGTTCACGCCGTTAGGCCGCTAGGCCGCTAAGTTCACACCGTTAGGCCGCCAGGCCGCTAGGCCGCCAAATTCACGCCGCTAGGCCGCCAGGCCGCTAGGCCGCCAAATTCACGCCGCTAGGCCGCCAGGCCGCTAGGCCGCCAGCTTCACGCCGCTAGGCCGCTAGGCCGCTGGGCCGCTAACTTCACGGACATGTTAAAGTTACGGTTGCACAGAGGTGACATGTGTATGTTTTTATTTATCTCGTGGGTACGACATACTAAGTCGTGCGCACGACATACTAAGTCGCACGAGATAATTAAGTCGTGCGCACGAGTTGCTATGTCGTGCGCACGAGTTACTATGTCGTGCGCACGAGTTACTAAGTCGTGCGCACGAGATATTATGTCGTGCGCACGAGATAATTAAGTTGTGCGCACGAGTTACTATGTCGTGTGCACGAGTTACTAAGTAAGTCAAATCAGTTCCCTACATTGACTTAATTATCTCGTGCGCACGACTTAGTAACTCGTGCCCCCCGCTGGGGGGGGTTATTTTTTTCTTTGGGGGCACTTTATTTTTTTTTGGGGCCGATTTATTATCTCGTGCGCACGACATATAAGGGATAAAATCTCGTGCGCAAAAATTTTTTCCCCACAAAAATTTAACCCTTTCCCCCGACACCTTTTTTTTTCCCCCCGAAAAAAAAAAAACATACACATGTCACCTCTGTGCCACCGTATAAAGTGCATCTAAATATTCATGTTTGATTTAGATTTATGTCAGGTTAATTTGGTAATTTCAAATGAAATAACAAAATTATTTAGAGTAAATTAATTTACAAAAACGTTGAGATTGTGCCAACATAACTTACTAACCCGATGTAATTAACCCGATCAGTTAGAATAGCCCGTAGCCTACAGGGA
This sequence comes from Saxidomus purpurata, assembly GCA_022818135.1. Taxonomy (NCBI): domain Eukaryota; kingdom Metazoa; phylum Mollusca; class Bivalvia; order Venerida; family Veneridae; genus Saxidomus; species Saxidomus purpurata. Next base: position 38,335,040 of record JAFMSR010000009.1, on the reverse strand, counting down.
CTACATAAACTTCAGCACTACTACAAAATTAAGCCATCATTTCTTTTGGTTACTGTGTAATTTACCTTATAGTAATTGCTATTAACTCTATGTAACCTTAATGGGACTTCTGCGCGTACATTTAAGTTTATTAGATCGATTATTCTGAAGGGAATATATTTACAATTTAGAACGGGACATTGAATGGATGACTTTTTCTTTTGACATAGTTGAGCTGCGGCTAAACTGACCTGTATTTAGTTTATTCGAAAAATATCTACATTATATACTTTCCATGATAGAGTTTTTTTCTGTGTGCACAATACTGCCAGTCATTGTTCAACGGTCTAACTGAAGCAGTTCTGTATCGTAGAATATCTTAATATATTACACGAAAGGGATGGTTATTACATTGGCAGCAAAGGATTCATTAATGACTGACAAGGATGTTTGGGTACTTGAAAAGCAGCAGACTGAGTGCAGTTATATGATGATCACGTGTATTGTTGAGAATCTTCTTTGAGGAAAGAGTATAACAGAGTCCAGAGTAATAGGGCTGAACACCAATGTTAAGATTTTATAAAATAAAAGGTAAAGTATTTGTTAATTATAGTGAAATGCTCATTTAAAGACGAATCCAGTTTTAATGAAACATCCTCTTTGTAAGCACATTTACAAATGTAACTGCCAAATTCTATCATTTAATGCCAGGCCCCATGCTCGTAGGAATACGGAATCCTTCTCTACATGTCGGCTCACTAACCGGCTATATAGTGGAAACTGCTACTGCTGGGGTTCGTACCTTCGACCTTTCGCTCCATGGGCGGATAACTAAACCACTAGTACAACGGATACATTTCCGAAATAACTTGTAACATCATGAGCGATATATAAATGGGCCTATTATGTATTATTCGGCTCTCACCTAAAAGTTTCAGGTGACCACGCAACATAAAATTCAACACGAAAGTGCTGTTCTTTGCAACACTTTCTTCAACCTGTCTACATCTCTCAACTTTTAAAACACAGTGTAAAATAAGAATTCAGTGTAGACTTTTAAAACAAGCAATACATAAACTATGGGTAGGAAGTTGGCAGTAGCAGTAGCTGGCAGTAGCAGTAGCAAAAAAGTGAAGTTGGCAGTAGCAGTAGCTGGCAGTAACAGTAGCAAAAACGTGAAGTTGGCAGTAACAGTAGCTGGCAGTAGCAGTAGCAAAAACGTGAAGTTGGCAGTAGCAGTAGCTGGCAGTAGCAGTAGCAAAAAAGTGAAGTTGGCAGTATCAGTAGCTGGCAGTAGCAGTAGCTGGCAGTAGCAGTAGCTGGCAGTAGCAGTAGCTGGCAGTAGCAGTAGCTGGCAGTAGCAGTAGCAAAATCGTGAAGTTGGCGGCTACTGCTACTGCTAACTACTGCTACTGCCAACTTCACGATTTTGCTACTGCTACTGCCAGCTACTGCTACTGCCAACTTCACGTTTTTGCTACTACAACTGCCAGCTACTGCTACTGCCAACTTCACGATTTTTGCTACTGCTACTGCTAACTACTGCTACTGCCAACTGCACGATTTAGCTACTGCTACTGCTAACTACTGCTACTGCCAACTTCACGATTTAGCTACTGCTACTGCTAGCTACTGCTACTGCCAACTTCACGATTTTGCTACTGCTACTGCCAGCTACTGCTACTGCCAACTTCACGTTTTTGCTACTACTACTGCCAGCTACTGCTACTGCCAACTCCACGATTTTTGCTACTGCTAACTACTGCTACTGCCAACTTCACGATTTAGCTACTGCTACTGCTAGCTTCTGCTACTGCCAACTTCACGATCTTGCTACTGCTACTGCTAACTACTGCTACTGCCAACTTCACGATTTTGCTACTGCTACTGCCAGCTACTGCTACTACTAACTTCACGATTTTGCTACTGCTACTGCCAGCTACTGCTACTGCCAACTTCACAATTTTGCTACTGCTACTGCTAACTACTGCTACTGCCAACTTCACGATTTAGCTACTGCTACTGCCAGCTACTGCTACTGCCAACTTCACGATTTTTGCTACTGCTACTGCCAACTACTGCTACTGCCAACTTCACAATTTTTGCTACTGTTACTGCTAACTACTGCTACTGCCAACTCCACGATTTTTGCTACTGCTAACTACTGCTACTACCAACTTCACGATTTTGCTACTGCTACTGCCAACTACTGCTACTGCTAACTTTACGATTTAGCTACTGCTACTGCCAACTACTGCTACTGCCAACTTCACGTTTTTGCTACTGCTACTGCCAGCTACTGCTACTGCCAACTTCACGTTTTTGCTACTGCTACTGCCAGCTACTGCTACTGCCAACTTCACGTACATACATAAACTACATGTGTAATATTTACTTAGTTTCTGACAGATAAGTTACACTTTAAAGATTTTTGCGAAGTAGTTGCTCTGGGGTTAGTTTTTTTCAGAGGAGTACCCCGTGTACTATAGAATCGTAAAATCAGTGTCACTTTAATACGATTCAATTATAAAAACTAGCATAGATAAGACCCGAACTCCTTGCCATTTTTTATTTTGAAATAAATAACGACCAAACATCCATAATTCCGTTATCATCAGTCGTTATCAATCTGAAGATGATAATGATTTCGGTGATGATGATTATGGTAGTGATGATGATGATGATGATGATGATGATTGTTATCATTATTATTAATACTTTTATTATTATTATTATTATTCAGTACCTACATATCGATGTAAATTCACGTATAGCAAATTTAAAAATTCACACTGTCACGTAGTATTACGCTGTCAAATTAACTACTTAGTTCAAATGGTTTACACCCATTGTGTATGTTCCGGAGATTGAATTACTGTGGTATTTTAGTAAAAGTTTAACTTTAAAAGGGTCGGATATTTTCTTCCTTGTTGGATTTGAAGTATAATATATCGGCAGGCAGTAACTTTTTAAGCATTGTGAAAAATAGAGCATATAAAGCAGATCTAAACCTACAGAAATGGATAACTTTATAAAATATGTTTTACCTGTATGTTTTCTTTTGAGCGGATTTACAGGAAAGGGTAAGAAATATTTTACTTTTAAAGTTAGTTTGTGTAATTTTAAAGTCATTTCTGTAATTTATTGTATTCTGTTTAACGTTATATAACACTTCAAAATTTCCATATTGAGTACGAAAACACAGAAATTGCTATCAAAACATGTAAATAATGAGCTACGCTAAGTTTTTTTCTTTATTAAAAGATATTAATCATATTATACAAAACAGAAAGGATTGATCATTGAATATTGACTGTGATAAAGATTCAGATTCTTTGGTTATTACTTTTCACGGTATTAATGTCTTTATGAAAATTATAATGGTCATTTTGACACATAATATCGCTTTAATAATAGTAATTGTAAACAATAAATAGTACTTTCGTGTCTAACATGTTTCTCGTACATATTGCGAAACAATTATTTGTATGAAGGATATATATGAAAATCTAGTACTTGGATCAACGATTTAAAAACATCCAGTTTTCGTTTAGATTGAAATAAAGATGTATACAATTTGTATGAAAACTTTAAAAATAAGATAATCCATAATTTTAAGCTTTTTTCAAAATCAAGTTAGTCGGGGCTACGTTGTGCGGGTTTTCGGGAATAGTTCACTGGTAGGGTGGATAGAGACCCGCTTCCGTGGCCCAGAGGTTTAGGTCAATAAATTGTGGCTACTTAAACCTATTACTGCTTGAGGGCAATATCGGTTCAAACACCGTTACTAGTCTGATTATATATGAGAACGATGAATAGTTCTTATGGTGGATGGCAATAATTGGTCCTTCCTGGGGACGTAAATTGAACGCATTAACATAACCGACATGCTGTCGAAACAGGTGTTCAACGCATCTGTTACTACTGAAGCTTGATGATATTGTAAAGTGAGTGTTGGTTGGAAACTTGTTTAGTGTAGTGAGATTTACATGTTTAACGACCTGGCAGTAGTTTAAGGTTCAAGAGGGAACATTAGTTTTTGCAACTAGAAACCGAATTGTATGTACCATTTATATATGTAAACTGGTAGTTTGCAAATCCTTAACTACTGTTCAGTGTATGCAATATTTTCCATTCTGTACAATTTCAAAATATCATATATAACAATATAGTTACTAATGCCGCCATGTTGTAAACATCATGCTAACTCAACCCACATATCGCATTTTTGATGTTTTGCTTCGTAGTTTCATTTTTACTTGTTTTTCTCATAGATTTTCATTCATTTTGGTTTTACTGTCTTGTCAAAGGTAATGCATGTATTACCACTTCATTTTTGTGGATCTTGTCTAACGCGCTCACAGTCCGCTACTTTGGTACTGATTTTATTTTTACTACCACAAAGGTAATGACATACTTACAGAGCGGCTGTGGGTTTATTCTATGCAAAAACACATGTTTGTCGCTTAACTTTCACCGATATTTTCATATTAATTTTGGCAGCATTATGCATAATAGTATCATACGAATTTTATATATTATTAAGTATTTGATTTTTAACGTTTCGTGCTGTTATCAAGACCTAGAGTTCCATAGATTTCTATGTATTCTTCTGATATTATCAGGTGCCATTGAAACGAATCCTGGTCCTAGAAACACACTTACGGAATACTTGTCTTTTTTCACCTTAATATTCGGTCAATACGTCACAAAATTGATTACATTAAGAGTCATTGTTTAGATTTTGATATTATCTGTTTTACTGAAACACTTTTAACTGATTCTTATGCCAACTCAGAACTTATCTTAGAAGGTTATGAAAATTCAATGTACCGTAAAGACCTTTCTGCTCATTCTAGTGGTTTGTTGATGTACGTGTCAAACTCGCTTGTATCTCGTAGGGTTTATGAATTTGAAAATAACTACATTCATGCAATTTGGGTCGAACTCAACACAGGAAAAATGAAAATTCTGACATGTTGTATATACAGACCGCCAAATACTCAAGTTTCTTTCTGGGAAAAATTTGAAATTATGTTAGACCGAGCTATTGACTTTAACCCTAACTTAGTAATTTTAGGTGACATTAATGAAAATCAGTGTTTAAGCAAGACACACTTAAAGAATTCACTGCTTTTATATAACTTATAACTATATTGTAACCAATCCCACAAGAGTAACAAACACTTCTTCAACATTAATTGATCCAATTATTGTTTCAGACTCATTAACAACGATACACAGTGAAACGATCGTAACACCCACAAGTATAAGTGATCACTTTGCTACTAGTGCAACTTAAGAAATACCTGTTTTTCACACAAGGTCATTAAAAAGACATATCTGGCTCTATAAAAAAGCAGATTTCCAAACATTAAACAATCTAATTGAACAGGAAGATTGGAATTTTATATGTCATTCCGATATTGACGAAGCCACTAAAACATTACAATGAAACTTATCAATTTTATGAAAATATGTATTCCATATAAAGAAGTAATGATTAGACCTTATGATAAACCTTGGTACGATTCCGTTATTAGAACTTTCCTCACGTAAACGCGATCGTCAGAGATCTATTGCAATCAAATCTAATTCTTTGCACCATTGGAGTAAGTATAAGTATCTGCGTAATCGTGTAAACAATATGAAAAAACAATCTTGAAGAAAACATTCAAGTTTCACTCAATAACAACCAAAGCCAGTATTGGAAATTACTAAAGCAGCTTATAAAAACGAAATCTTTTTCCGAAGTAATACCTCCACTAAAAACAATTAGTCAAGACGGCGCGGAAAATTTCCATATTTCTGATGTAGAAAAAGCAAACTGCTTAAATGAATATTTGTCTTGTGTATCAAAAGTAGATGACACGTCAGTTTATCTTCCGCTATTCTGTTCGTTTACAGATACAAACATTGATCATATTTTTATCCCAGAGTCAGAAACTAGAGATATTATAAGTAATTTAGTCACTAAAAAGGCTGTAGGAGAAGATTTGATTAGTCATCTGCTTCTTAAACGTACGTGTAGCACTATATCTAAACCGCTTACTCTGCTTTTTAATAGATCCTTAAACGAATGTGTTTTTCCGACATGCTGGAAATCAGCAATTGTAATGCCTCTGTTTAAAAAAGGTGACGCAAGTCTTACTACCAACTACCGTCCTATTTCACTTTTAAGTTGTCTTGGTAAAGTCATGGAAAGGATTATATATAAACATTTATATAACCATTTTATATCTAACAATCTAATATACTCTAAACAATCAGGTTTTTAAGAGGACACTCTACAACATTCCAATTAATTAATATGTATGATCAAATTGTAAAAGCGTTTGATTCAAAAAGTTACACATGTTTCATTTTCTGCGATATATCAAAGGCGTTTGACCGTGTTTGGCATAAAGGCCTTTTATTTAAATTAAAGCAAAATGGTATAAGTGGAACATTATTAAGCTGGATTCGGAGTTATTTAGGAAATAGAACACAGAAAGTTTTTGTTGGCTCCTCCTATTCTGATGAAGTTTCTATCACTGCTGGAGTTCCCCAAGGCTCGGTCCTTCGGTCCTTGGTCCTCTATTTTTTCTAATTAACGTAAATGATATTGTTGATCAGCTTCTTAGCTTAACGCGTTTATTTGCAGATGATACTCCCTGTCAAGTACAGCATCTAACATAAATGATCTTGAAGGAATACTTAATCATGACCTTGCACTTATTCACTCTTGGTCTAAGAAATGGTTAGTAGACTTTAATCCCAACAAGACAGAGGCTATACTTTTTACACCGAAAATGAATGTTGTAAACCCGAGAATTATGTTCAATCGGACTCCAGTTAACTTTGTCAAAAGTCACAAACATCTTGGGTTAACCTTTAGTTCTGATGGTAAATGGCACGAACATTTTGAAAGTATTACAAAATCTGCAACTAAACTATTGGGTATGATGAAAAAACTAAAATACTCAGTCAAACGTCAAACATTATATCAAATTTATATTTCTTATTTAAGGCCAATTATTGAATATTCATCAGTGGGATTGGTGTACTCAGTATGAAAAGAACGTTCTTGATAAGATTCAAAACGAAGCGGCACGAATAGTGTCGGGGTTAACTAGATCTGTCTCCCTTAGAAAACTTTATTGTGAAATTGATTGGTCATCTTTATCAGATCGGAGATATTATTTGAAATTAGTTATTATGCATAAAATGCATAATGGTGACTGTCCCGAGTATTTGAAGAACTTGTTGCCAGATATTGTAAATTCTGTTACATCGTATAACCTAAGGAATAGTGATGACTATCTGATAACTACTAGACGAACAGAGACCTATGCACAGTCTTTTATTCCTTCTACTGTTTGTCTCTGGAATAATTTGCCATTGGAAATTCGAAATATTAACACATTGTCAGGCTTTAAAAATGTATTACGCAAAATGTATTCAAATCCAAACCCTGTTCCAAAATATCTGTTCATCGGTGATAGAAGAGCGTCAGTTTTGCATGCAAGGTTAAGAAATCAATGTAGCAACTTGAATTCTCATTTATTTCATAACCATCTATTGAATACAGGAAAATGTTCGTGTGGATATCCTTCTGAAAACGTGGATCATTACTTATTTAATTGTCAATTATTCACCCCTCAAAGAGTAAGACTTTTCCATGCATTACGCGCTTTTCATCCGCTCAGTTGCTCCTATATGGCCAACCGATATTATCCCATGAAGACAACTGTTTTATTGCCATTTCCGTTCAAAACTATATCAAAGCGACACAACGTTTTTCTTAATTCTTTACACAAAGATGTACTCAAATATAATTGATACTGACTTATATTAGACAAGACACTATTTTGCATCATCCTTTTTATTAGTTAAAACATTTGTTCACTATTTTGTTTCTTTAAACATTAATTGAATTGAGTGTTACATAATTATGTGCTTATACATTAACTTTTTTTTCATCAAAATATGTCCATTCAATATTTACCGAACGTGTCTGTTACCATCAACCTATGTAACTTTTCATCTATTAGAGAAAGGTCGTATTTAGTGTTGTTAGAACTTGTTACCTGACCCTTTTTCCATACATTTGTTGTCATATGGTGTATTTTCCTTAATATTGTAATTATCATTGGAAATAAAATATGTTAAAACTAAGGTTCAAGATACAGCTTGATCCGCTGATACAGTGTTTAGCATCTCGACTTATAATCGTGGGGTTTGATTATTCGGCCGTCCACACTCTTGTAAAAGTAAGTACTCTACCAAGTTGTAAAGAACGATTTGATACAGGGTGGCAAATCTTCCTATCGTACTATCAGTACATATCATAAAATATTTTGAAAACTTAAAGGCATTTAACTAAATAATATTACGCAAGATTACCTCAACCATTTCAAGAAGAATTTATTAATTAGATTGAGCAGCCGCCTGTATTAATCAGACACCTGAGTGTTCATAAAACTTGTCCGCTAATCAAAAGTCTCACAATGTTATTTAGCCAGTTGTTTCCATTACAATGTAAGCAGCTTGTTTCAAGGGCAGATGTCATATTTTGTCCCTTTCTGATCACAAATTTCAAGATACATCGTGTTTTCAAGACCATATATAGTTTTTCATTCCAACAAAAACCTAACTGACACTTAACTGGTTGAATAAGTAACAATTTGTTTAAATGTATAGTGTAGAATTCTGTATTAAATGAGCAAGTTTTATGTAAATAGGATCTTATCAATAAACAAACAAATCTACGTTTTAATAATATAAACAAAATCATTGGTTAAATTAGATACAAATTAATGTATGTTACCGTACACTTATAACTTACTCCTAATATAGTGTTTACGAGTTTCAAACTCAGGACAACTGTAACAGCACAGAACAGCACTCAAATTGCTTGGTTTGTGAGACCTGATCGTCTTGATGAGCATATAATCTGTATTAATATATGTTATTTGCTTAAGCATGAAAAGTTTTCGAAATGAATATGCAAGATCATTAACGAGTATAAAAGATATAATATCTAGTAAATGTATCATGAAAATAATCTTGCTTCCTTAGGCCGCAGTTCGAAGACTGCACTGTCTATGATATTAGTTTATATACATGACTGATAGCAGTATAATCTCAAGTTAAAAGTTCATTCCGTTTGAGCTTTTTACAGTAAATTAACTAATAATCATTAGTCTAAAAAATTACAATCTGCTGTTTGGTCAAAGTTTCAGGTTGCGGAGAGGGCTGTTCAGAATGTGCTTTTATAACACAAATATGCTCTGGATGCAAAGATGGATATTGGCTCTACAATAATGAGTGTCAACGCTGTCCGGACAACTGTGAAAAATGTTCAAACAACATCAACTGCTCAGAATGCAAGACTAAGTTTTATGGCACAAATTGCACACATCATTGTGCGCATTGTAAGGCCGACTTGTGTGATATTCAGAATGGTCAATGTATGAACGGATGTATTGATGGATATTATGAGGGCAACACTCATGCAATTAAGACATGCCGGAAGTGTTCCGATAACTGCATATTGTGCGAAAGTGAGGGAGCATGTTCAGAATGTGATACCGGTTTTTATACATTTAGCTACAAAAGTAACCCTAATAATCCTGTGGCAATTTGTTATCCCTGTATGTCTGTCTGTGAAGAATGTAGTTATTCATCTAATAACTGCACTGTATGTAAACCCGGCAAGTATGGACAGTCCTGCGAGTATAGTTGCAGCGATTCACACTGTTATACGTGCGATGAAGGCGACGATGTAGAGAAATGTACCAATTGTACTACCGGGTACTTACTTAACGATACTTCTTGTGTTCCGGAAATAACATGCTCGCAAAATTGTGTCAACGGTTGCAGTGTAAACGAGTTTTGTATAGGTGGTTGTAAAAATGGATGGTCAGGACAAATGTGTACACAGAAATGCGCAAGTCCGTGCAAGAAATGTCAACAAGCTAACAAAGAAATTTGTACAGAGTGTGAAGAGGGGTTCTTTACTTCCTCCTGCCATACTTTTTGTAGTGTACATTGTTCAAATAATACTCTTGGTGCGACATGTAGCTTTCAAAATGGATCTTGTGTCGATGGCTGTACTGATGGTTTCTGGGGAGATACCTGTAACATATCTTGTTCAGAGGGATGTAATTCAACTAGATGTAATCAAACGAACGGCTTTTGTGCAAGGTGTAACCGCAACTTTTACGGGCCTGCGTGTGAACATAACTGCAGTGAACACTGTATCGATGGCAATTCAACATACATTTGCAAGAAAAGAGGCGGAAAATGCGAGTTCGGGTGTGAGGATGGATATGCTGGTGACAGGTGTGAAAGCACAGTAACAACACAAACGTTATCAGGTAATCCTTTGCATTTACGACAGGGATATAAGACTAGTGGTGACAGATTACACAACATAATTTCAAAATTCTTAAAATGTCTAAATAAGGTATGTCAATAATAAGTTTAAAACTCAAAACATGTTTTATACACTAGAAGGTATATACTTTATCAACACAACACAATTATCGTATCTATAGTATCTACAACAACGACAACGGGCAAAATAATCACCGATGAACCTGGAGGATCAGGTCAACAGCTAGGTGTAATAATCGGAGCAGGTGCCGGAGGAGGGGTAGTGCTTATAGCGATTGTAGTCATCATTATCGTCTGTGTTGTCGTAAGAAGGTAAATATACAGAAAACAAATTGAATATCTCTGTTTTAGGCAAAATCGATATCTGCAAACATCTCTGTTTTAGTCTTACCATGTAATTCAGCTGCTCAATATTTTAATAACAACTGATAAATCTTGATTATGTTTGAAATTAGTTATGTCGGATAAGTTTGCCCGGAACATATTCTTCTGTAATGCAATTTTACTATAATGAAGACATATCAGCTTTAATTTTTTTCTTATCCTGAAAAATGATAAAAATCATTATATAGAACGTTGCATATGTAGGAATAAGAAGTATGTTAAACATAGATATTTACATTGTTTAGAAATCGGCGAAAAGACACAGAATCAGTTCGCTTTAGTGATGTTCAAGACGTACAGCAACAATCCCAGAATGATATTGGTAAATATGACTTTTTAAAAGACCATTCCTAAAAATATTCATTTAGTGGTTCCATGCGATGTGCTCGTCACAGTTATGATTTTATTTCATAACTGTCTATATATTTTGCTTTTGGCTTAATTGGTATTGATTTTATATACAGACTGCCTATATGCAAAACCAAACGAATCAACTAAAGAACAAAGTGAAAACTATCTTTATGCCAAACCAAACAAACCAGTTAAAGAAGAAAGCCAAGAGTATATATATGCTATGCCAAACAAACCAAAGAACAAGAAAGCCGAGCAGACGGAGACACATGACACTGTTGTAATTGATCTTGATGCTGAGAAAGAAACAGATGAAAAGAGTGACGATGGTCATGATGGATCTGATAAAGTGGTGGAACAGGAAACTGATCTGGATGAAGTGTTGTTGGAAAATATTGACGACGACGAAAATGTGTTCGTAGAAGGTAATTTTAGACGCACTCATTCTATGTCCATTTAGGGAGTTTATATTGCAAAGAAACCAGTGATCAGATTAAGACATGTTTATACTAAGTATTGATTTAGTTGTAAATGATTGAGTTCTTTCAATTTGTTTCAAAATAATGTTGATTCTCCTTCCAGAGTTAATTCATTTAAGAGTGTCCAGATAGTGTTATTTCATGTTAAGTCAAAGTTTCGAAAGCTAGCACTTCCATTTTAGATGTTGTCATTCCAAGCTCCGATACATACTACAACATGGCAGGTTTGATCAGGAGCCGTGTGCAAGTTGGAAAATTACTGGAACATATCAAGAGCAAAGCGGAGTTTGAAACTGAATTCGAGGTATTTTCATTTCGTTCGGAATTAAGGTAGTATTTCAAGACCAAAATATAATGTTGTAAAGAAATTGATAATACAGACAGAAAAAACCTATGTAAGTTATTTTTAGACATATTGTGGACACACGATATGATTTGAACAAATGAACAGTAAGTTTATTTGGGTATGTTTGCTTTAATAATAACAAAAACGTGTTGTAGTTTTCACATTCTTACTTTTTCATTTAATTGTAGAAATTACCACAAGGTCTAACAAGAACTTGCAATGAAGCAATGAAACCCCACAACCGTGCAAAAAATAGATACAACGGCATATATGCATGTATGTATTTACATTTTTATTGCAATAGACCCTTATACAGTTCATATCTGACATAATATTTGACATATTGCATGTTCCGTGTTTTCAGTATTTGAAAAGATCGTATCGGATCAATCTAAAAACATATTAGAACAAGTTAAAAGATGCAAGAACAAACTAAAACACATATCAATGCAAGCTTAAACATTTATTTCATTTCAGATGATGCTACTCGTGTGGTGTTACAAAACAACAACTTTATCAACGCAAACTACGTCGAGGTATGAGCCATCGTTTTGACATTTTACATACATTTAAGTTTAAAGTTCAGAAGTGTACTGAAAAAAAAATGTTATTTCATTATTTACTATACAAACCATTTTGTCAGTTGCTTGCTTTAGAACAACTACTTTCTAATTATACTGTTACATTAATAACTTAGGATTTGAACTTGTGTAGTATTCACGTTTTCATACCTCCTGGATACAAAATCATTAAATATTTTTAATTTTCAGGGCTACACGCAATCGCAAGTCTCGTACATAGCTTCACTTGGTAAGTTACGCACACATTTTCGTCCATGATTGTTTATCAACAATGCTGCAGTTTAGATTTGCTACATCCAAATTAAATATTGTCAAAGTTTATGTCATTTTGCTTTAACTATTTTATGATTGAGAAATAGTTGTTGTGTGTTTGTTATCTGCTTTCGGTCTTGACAATGCTGTCCGAACGGTAAAAGTGTGTATATCAATATATACGAACTTACTTAACAATTGAATTTTCTGTATTTCAAGGCCCTACCAGAAGTACGACGGACAAATTTACAACATTTTGGGAGATGGTCTGGCAAGACAAGACTAATAAAATCATAATGCTCACAAATTTAGCAGAGGCTGAGGTATTTCTTTATTGACAAACTAATGTTTTTAGTTTAATTACTGTAACAATAGCTGAGTTTACTTTCAAATAAACTAAACAGTGATTTGTCTATGTATAAAATGTTTGAAACATGACGTTCTTTTCATAATTTTGCAGATAATCAAAAACACTCTTATTATGTTTTCTCTGTTTTCAGAAAATGAAGTGCGAACAGTACTGGCCAGATCAAGGAAATGAAAACATCTACGGAGAGTTTGTTTTGAGATGTACAGCTGAGAAAATATATTCAGACTTCGTTGTCAGGGAGCTGGCTGTCAAAAAGGTCCGGTAAAATTTTAATTTCTTTCAATTCTGTGTATGAAACATTTTGTGAATACAAAGTATATTTGAGAACAGTATGCGTATCCTTATAATTGAAAAGATAAAAATGTCTTGCTGCAAAATCATGTTCTTGTAAGTTTTTTTATTTGTTTGAAACGGCACATAACCAAAAAAGTGAGTAAAAAAGCTTAATCTCTGTAGATGTCCGAGACACGGAAAGTGACACAATACCATTACACCGCGTGGCCTGACAAAACTGTTCCAGACAACGTGGCATCGTTAGTAGAATTCAGAGATAAAGTGGAACAAGGAAGTATCCCAGTTACAGGACCAATGGTTGTCCATTGCAGGTGACATGATATATGCACTTATTTTTTAAAGAATTTAAAATCGATTAACAAGCAGTCATAAACAGCTATTAAATCTGCTCGCACTAAGATTTTGGTAAAAAAAATATGATTCTTTGGAACTGTCTAAAATTAACATATTTTAGAACGAATCATCAAATAAAATAACTGGCATACATTCCTATTAAGTATTTCTGTAGTTTTGAAAAGATAAGTGTTTTATAAAACTATAAACGTATTAACATCCCCAATACAACCATGTAGTGTTGCTAGCGATGCCGTCAAACCAAACCCATCAAAACATTTTCATTAGATTTTCACAAAATGCTATGTTGATTTCCACGTGTGTTGTTGATCCCAGTGTAATATAATGTATAATTTCTGTTTTGATATAATCATTTTGAAGAAATTTTTAAAAATGCATCGGAAACTTTGGGCAGGCATCTTTAACACAGTTTTAAATCATAGATTAAAACAAAAATATGTTTGTGCGCTTAATGTTCTTA
>JAFMSR010000009.1:38232418-38320310 GCA_022818135.1 Saxidomus purpurata | reverse complement strand
GTAGAAGTAGATGAAGTTGTAATCATAGCATAGTGGTAGTGGCAGTGGATGCAGAAATGATAATTAAAATTGAGCTACGTCACGGGAAAATTGGCATTCGGACATTTTCGTGAATTTCTGGAAAGTGTATATCTAGGCTGACCTGTGCATTGATGCATCTGAATAAGGGTCAGAAAATTTCATATTCAGGTAGAATAAGCCTTCTTTGAAATAACAGCGAACGGTGTGGGCCCTGATATGACTGTGCGGATGCGCAGGCCGACATGGGGAACTATTATGACCACGACCGATATCACAAAAATCAAGGGAATTAAGTCAAATTGCATGTGTCATCACGATGTCTACAGAGTTACCCTTCTTTTATCGATATTTGCGAGCTTGTGTGATTTACGGGGCCATAAAACCAGTCACGTGTAACTGCGCCTGCCAAACGGGATAAATCAATATATCGTTTTTTTAAACCTAGATTATCTATAGCCTAAGGGAGATGTGAAAGTTGAATTGTTACTAATTTACGTAAAATTTAGGTATTGCGCTTTTTCCTCTGACCATTATATACCGAACGATATCACCTTATTTTACATAAAAAATATGAATGAAATTGTTTCAAGTGGGAAGCACAATATCATTAAAAACGTGTTTATAAAATTTCATGAATTTGATCATATCTAATGTAAAATGAAGGACGTTGAAAATACGAATCCAGTGATACTAGTTATAATAATTGTTGACAACAGTAACGGAACTCAAAAAGCTGTTACACTCGTTGTTCTTGACATATTTGAATGAATCTAAAATGTGTTCATTGGAGAACTTAAATTGTCGACTGACCTCTTCGCACGCGCGTTATTTTGTTTGTTCATGTCAACAAATAACTTATGAAAAATTGAATGATGGACATGAAATTCAAGAACATGCGTGCACGGCAAATCAATTGTTATTGGGGCATGGGAAAGACACGGTGCTCTTTTTAAATGTAGATAACTTGTCAACTTCAAATGTCATCCTTTACTAAGTTTGGGTCATTTCCAGTTTAAAAGTCTGCACACATATCAAGATTTGTTTATATACATTTTTTTGCACACTAAAAGTTACACTGTTAAAGGAGGAAACAAAATTTATAAACAAACTCATTTCTTCGGAAAGCTTTAAAAGACAAAACATACGCGAATTTAGACTGCCTGATTTTAACTGCATCTGTATTGTGAAAACAAAAGTGGATTTTCAAGACATTCCCTTTCTACACTACTTCATAAAATGACATTTTCACCTTCCTATCAAATGAAATCAATTGGCGCTGGGGTCACAGAATAGTGAAAACCACTATTTCAATTTAGACATGTATAAAATATGTCTCTGTCCAAGTGATTGAAAAAGAGAAGAAGAAAACATAAATAGGTTTTTTTAACATTTTACAAACTTTAAAATTAGGTAAATGATAATATTATTATTAATAAAACATACGGGTCTTGTATGAAATATTATGTAAAGTTATATGAATTATCATTGTATAGTTCTAGAATAAAGTAAAAACTATTCTTTTCATTGACAGATTTTTTCTTTTGAATCGATATATAATGCATAAAACAAAACCCAATATACAGCTTTAAGTATTTTATTACGGGTCATTATAAATGTTACGTAATGTCCGGCCATAAAACACTATAACCGAGCAGACGGGTCGATCATTCGGAAGTGTTCGAGCGCGACAATTGGAAAAATAAAATATGCATATACACGTTTGAAAAAACTAAAAACGAACATTTTTTATTATTCCTTTTTTATTCAAATGATATCATCATGTTTTATTCTGTTCCGTTCGGGATCGTAAAAAGTTGTTATAGCGTATGCGCTGCGCTTTTCTTTTCAGTAAAACTGGCACATTTTGCGCGTTTGACTATAATGATATGACAGTTGTGGTTTTAAATTTAAAACAGGCAAAATTAATCCTCAAATAAAAGGCAACAATCATGAAAAAGGGGAAATGTTGTATATGATTATGCCTATAATTTTATGATTATAAAATAACTTCATTAGTTTAAATTTCATCACTAGCTAATTATAAACATGTATAGTAAAGCAGAGGTGTGTATAAGCCTTGGTTGTGACACTCTGCTATATGTTTGAGCGGTTCAGTGGTCTAGTGGTTAACGCTCTGGACTGGTAGACAAGGGGTCGCAAGTTCGACCCCGCTCCTCTATTAACATAACTAATGGTCTTCCGGATGAGACCTAAGACCAAGGTGTACATCGGGCATGTTAAATAACTAGGGACTGTCTCTTGAACGGGAAACGTTCTGTATCATGCACTATCCCCCGAAAACTAAAACAACTTTAAAACTCTTCTGGGGGCGTTGGTAATATGGATTATCCGGTACCAACGATAAAACTATACAATAAATACATACATGCGACATGCTGGAATCTTATATAGCCGCGGCCGCGGCTGTATATAATTTAATCAACTTGTTTTTAAAAAATACTTCTTATTTAAAAAATTATATACTGTAAAATGTTTATAAAAGCTTCAGGGTACAGACCGATATATTATACAACACTGCGTATGCAAGAAACGCGTGTCCGTGAAACAAACACAGGAAATTACTTTACCCGCAGGCAATATTCAGATAATAGATAGGTAAAACGATTAAGGGTCATAAAACTGATCCACTTTAACCCCATTCAAGTGTAAAGATTATTTGAATCGTTGTCAATTTGTAATATCAATTTAAATGATTATAACTATTTATCCTTTATTATGATGCATTTGCTTTACTTATAAATGTTAATGAAACATGTAATTCAATTCCATTTACAAGTACCGTGTGAAGAATAAGAGTAACAATCGCGTTGAAATTTTAATGATATGACGTGAAGAATAATTGACAATATACATTGAACAAGTAATATCACCTATGTCCTGATGACACTACCCCTACCCCTCTTACCCCAGGTGCGATCCGGTCACAAGGTTTTGTTCGAATTAATAACTATTATAACACTTTTGTATCAGTTCAATAATTATGCTTTCAACGACTATGTACTTAATTTTTTTATTCATATGTTTTATGAAGTTTTATTTGGGATACGAATCAGTTAATTAGTTTTATAAACATGCCCTTGGTAATATTCGTGAAAAATAGTTATTAACGTTGATCAGGCGAATTAACTTTAAAAACATACTAAGTGACAAACTATTAGTATCGGCGTTAAAAGAATGTGCCTTACGTAAAATGCCGAGTACTGCCGAAGCGGTAAATTCTTATTTAAACATAACAGGTTAGTTGAGTTAAACTTAAAAAGGACTGCAAAGATATCCATTAAACATAATTATTTTTATATATCTAAAAAGTAAAATGAAATATCGAGACATCGTAATAGTGACATTTGTTCTGTTATTTTAGCAAAAAGGTGAAAATTGGAATTAAAATGCAATATTTGCACCTAAACTGGCATTGTTTCGCGTTTCCACTATAATTCAATGCCCGTAAAAACGGTCGGTGATGGTTTTTAAACGTAAGAAGGACCATTGATTTAATACTTTAGATTGACAAAAAAATATTCATGAAATGGCAGACAAATTAAACTAACATTTGTGATAATGACAAATTTTTTATGTTAAACAGAAAGAAAGTTATGACGAGTTATTTAATAATATCCTTCTTTACTCTTTGTAAAAACGCATATCGGTTTTCCAATACACGATGGTTAAAATAGTTGGGGATGTCTAGGCCCACACTAGTCACAAAGCCTCGAAGATTCCCAAATAATTTTATGACGTCATTGACGTCGACGACGACGACGTGTTCATCAGGAAAACAAACTGTATCCTTGTTTTTGCTTATCAATGATTGACTGTCAATAACTAGCTAAGAAAGTATTATTAATTACTCTACACTTGTAATTAGCATTAGCTTGGCGACAACAACATATTATGTTGATAGATATGAATTATTTACTTACTTAAATTATAAACCCATTCAAGAAAGACTGAAAACGCAAGAGTATTGTATTGACCTGTCTCATTCGGCATTACCCAGTTAAAAGGTGCCTTACAGTATCGTTTATTAGGGTTTTATCGTTGGTACCGGTTTCCTACATGACCAACGCCCACAGAAGAGGTTAGTTATTTTAGGTTTCGGAGGATAGTGCAAGATACAGAAAGCGTCCCGACTCCAGAGACACCCCTGGTTCTTTTAACATGCCAGGTGTATAGCACCCATACATGGGATCTCGGTTTAAGTCTCAGCCGAAAGACAGTTAGTAAATTTAGTGGGTCAGTCCCGAGAATCGAGTCACGGTCAGTCCCGGGAATCGAACCCACTACCTCGAGTTTACAACCCTCGTGCTCTACCGATTGATCTAACCGGGCTGACTCGCCTTACAGCGTAAATTTCTCAATTAAATAATGTTATACATTCTACTCGTCATTTTATTGGCGGTTGAAAAGTTCCAAACTTAAGCGAGCTTAATACGACATACGTATCCGGGATAATATTGATTACCACTTCGTCTTCAATGTTAAAAATGTTTCTTTTTGCAAATACAGGTGATTGTATCAATAAGATATCCTTGTACACAAATTTGAATTTTACCTGTATTTACAAAGAAAAAGATTAAATCCTTTTAGTAAAATAGTTTTGACATGAACAATCACTGTAAGCAGATTTTATACCTGCATGCCTGCCTCCTCGTTCAAAACGGTTAAAGCCCTGTTTCCAACTATGACTAGTGAGAAATTTGGCAGGTAACGAAACAATTCATTTACCGCAGGTAAATTCATAGTCTGCACTTATTTTAACACTGATCGAGCTTATTCGCTTGCTTATTGCGATTCATGGCAAATACGGTAAAAAGATTCTAGTTTGTGAAATACACAGTGAACATCATACTTACCTGATTAACCGGGGTCCTTCGTCATTACCAAACGTTTTCGATTAGGTTAAATCGTGACTTGATGCATTATAAAACAATTTTAGTGTAGTTACGGAGACATTATCCGTAGCTTAATGAGTGACTTTTGAACGGTTAGTCAAGATTTTATCATCTTCGTGGAGAGATGTACATGTAGTACGTTTTTCGTCACTACCCATTTCAGCTGGGTGGACTAAAGCATGCGTGATTCGAACCCTGGACCTATCGCACCGGATGTGAACGTCAGAGCTATAAGTCTCGGAGTTAGGGTATATATCAAGTGTATTTATTTAAACAAGGCAAAATTTAATTATTCAAAGTCGGTTTAGTTTATACTTAAGTTATATTTTAGCTCGATTGTGACGAAAGCTTGTAGCTTATAGATTCACTCTCGAGACCGCTTCCTGGATAAAAACAGTACTGGTGTCATATAAAGAGGGAGGTCGTGACTCCAGTGGGGCTCGAACCCGCAACCTCCGGGATAAGCGGCATACACCTTAACCTCTACACCACCGTTCCCCCTTAACATTTGCATATTATTTGAAACGTTTGATACGAATTCAGTAATGTATGGTTCAACCCGACTTGTAAATACACGTGACACTGTATGAATGTGTTTTTGTTATCGGGTATGCAGCACTGGAAAACAACTGTCAATAGAATCATCAGTGTCAATTCATTTTGTTCCCAATATTTTCACGTTTAAATAGGATAGTTTCAGAATCCGAATTTTTTTATACAAAATGCATTTCTGAAGACAATCTTAATTTAATTCTATTAAGGGTTTGTATTCATTTTAAAATATACTTTTGTTCAACTATTCATTTTGCTCTTGCATGTAAAATCGAATTAGTGAAATACTGTTGGATGGCGATATCGAGAGATATTGAAGAAGGATAGCAGTTTAACAGCCAACACTTCTATGATAAAAAAATCAAGTGTAATTTATTAAATATTCAAAACTGTTTGGTCATTTTATACATTTACTTTCAACTGTAAATACTGAGTGTACTTGTCGTTCACAAATGATTTTTGAGGAAGCCTTAAAAATAATGTTACGAAATAAATTACAATACTAAATCATTAGTATTGTATCCTGTCCCTGAAAATCTTGCTCATGAGCGAAGGGCCCCAGGTTCGATCCCCACCATCGCCATGTCGGTATTGTCCTTAGGCAAGCCACAAATAATTCCACATTGTCTCTCTTTCTCTTCGAGGTTGATTCTATCTAGAATAAGTCTCGAGAGCGATTAATATAAGTTGTAGGAACTTGTTTCGCAATCGAGAATAAATAAATTTGTATAAACTGAAGCCGATTTCCCGAAAATAAGACCCATACTATCTTTGTATAGGTCCAACTTTCCTATCTGATTAATACGCAAGTGCGCACACAAGAACTATTAAATTTTGTTTATGTAAGGCACGTTTTTGCGTCTTCCATATATAAAGCCTCTGAGTAGCTGAAATGCAGCACTATATGTAATTTAAGTTCTTGGGCAATCAGCGAACAATATTACATCAAACTGATTGTACATAAAAAGGGTGTTAGGTTTTACACTGCGTCACGTGGGTCAAAAACTAGATCATTCACTAGTGCCATGATGGTCCTCTCGTTTTGGGAATAATTCATCAAGATTATAAAAGTTTCTTTTACTGTATGTTTGTATAATTGAGAAATGCAGAACTTGTTATGTTACTGAAATTAATGTAAATTACAATTCCAGAGTGTTAGTCTTGTATCATTCTAGCCGACCTCCCCTAACATTCTGTCAATAATATATGTAACTTGTTTTTAATTTTACAAAGGAGAATTTCAGGTTTTATTAATCCCGATTCAACAGGAAAGTAATGATATCAGATCGGGATGAGGCAATGGTAAACATATACAAACAAATAATAGTGTGTTGACAGTACACATACATGTAGTACCATTACATCTCAATACGAAGCTGGTAGTCTGGAAAATATGACAATACTTTTTTGCTGTGGAATAGGCCTGAAAATTAGCCGGATTGGAAAATACGCCGCAAAGAATTTCTAATAAACAGGGATAAAACTGTGAGAAAGTAGAATATTGTCTACAATAAAGTCAGCATTATTTTTTTCAACACTAAATAACATAAAACAGTAATTATGTTTTTTTCTGTGAGAGTCAGATCAAATGTATTTAAAAGATAAAATTCACACTGAAATTAAGATCCCTACAACTACAGAAATCAAACACAAAATTCAGTTTATGGGGCCAAATCTTAGAACCGCTGACACAATACTCCAAATTAGCCAGACTGGAAAATAAGCCAGAATGGAAAATAAGCTGATCTGGAAAATAAGCTGATCTGGAAAATAAGCCACCAAATCCTTACGAAAAACTAAAGTCAACAGCGGCTTATTGTGGAGATTTTAGGGTAGCAGTCATATGTTAACAGAAACACTATACATTAAAACTGAAGAGATATCAAAATGAGTACACGAACTCTTATTTTCATAAATAACATCAACTTAATAATCAAACGAAAGGAAAAGATAATTTCAAAATCTTAATCCGTTCATTCTAAATACATTCATAATAGCCTTAAGGAATATGAAACTTTTTCCTTACTTTAATTATAGATTAGAAACAAACATGTTCTTCGCACAATGACCGTGTTTTAAGGTGCATGTAGTATTTTCTGAAAACGTTTGTCCGACATGTGTCTAGCATTATTTTGAAGAACGTCTCGGGCTCTCAAAGCAAGTCATGCGTGTTTTCCTGAGGAACACAGTAATAGTCAAGTTACTTATTACCGTCATGATACTTACGGACTAGCTTGGTGGCTATCAGTCGTGGGCATATTAAGTTAATAGTTTATAATATTTTTTTTTAGCTCGATTGTGAAGAAAGCTTGTAGCTTGACCCCAGTGGGGCACGAACCTGCAACCTCCGGGATGAGAGGCAGGCACCTTAACCTCTACACCACTGCATTTTTAGTCTGAATGTTTGACGAAAACTATATAATTTATCAACTCAATTTCACATATTTCGACAAAGTAATACGGGAAACGCAATACGAAAGAACAGATCATTATGAATTTTGAAATAACACTAATATATTGCAAACCCAAGAATGAATAAGGTGAATAAGTCCCAATAAAAACGAAAAGTTATTCTTAATAGAACAGAGAAAAGAAATTGGTCGTTCATCGAATATCTAACCGAACTTAAAAATTTGAAGAAAACAGTATCTTGTAATGGAATCATATATTAAGTATAGAAAGTCTTTATAAGAGACAACTCCGTGTATTCTCGGCTCCATCGTCGGACACCTACGGTTGTTGACTCCGCTACGCTCCATAGTTGTATGGAGCGTAGCAGAGTCAACAACCATGGGTGTCTGACGATGTCTCGGTTCTTGTATACTAAAATCCTAAAACTTACAGGTACTTTTCTTGTAGACTTTCATGAGTACCGATAAGGCAAAAATAAAACAACAAACCAACAAAACGTTTGTTTGTGGTGGCCCGACCGACCGTACATTTTGATCACCGACTGTAATGTTATCCTCGAAAAATCAAACGGTGCCGAAAATAGCAAAGAGCCAGTGGAAGACAAGATTATTATTACTTTTTCTCCAAAGACGATGATGCGGATAATTAATTTGATTCGTCATAACAATTTCGTTGCTAGGAGCAACATTTTATCATGGCTGCCTCTCTTCAGCCCGCGAGGGCGCCAGTTGATTTGTCATCATCGACCTTGATCAATTCAAGTACAAAGCACGAACCGAACGCGTGAAATAAAGGTTGTTCCTCACAGTGAAGCTATTAAACAGCTATTTTTGACGTTCACGGCAATGCTTGGTAAGAATATTGAAAATGAAAGTGCGGTGTGGTTTATGAACTGAATATGAAATGCATCGTATGTATCAAAGGGTAATTTGACATTGAATGATACATATATTATGTTTTAAAGGCAGTCATTTAATGTGTAAATTACAGTTTGTACCTGAAATAATCTGGTATAAAAATAAAGCTAAAATAGCCCTTGGCATGGAAGAATTATTTCGTTTGTATAATTTCAGTGTACCTATATAACATTCTGATCAATCGTTTTGTACTGGACAAGAAATACTTTTCTTTTCTGTAGAATTGAAAGAAATACTTCAAGGCTGACTGACATAACACGAGTGAGTTATTTATGAACACATTTATTTTTTGCTTAGGGTGGATACACTTTATTATAAGTACATGTACAGCTTACTTTCTAGCCGTTTGATACATAAAAGGAGTCAAAAGCATTGCTTTATTCTTTAGTATTGTTTCTGGTGTACTTCATTTAAGCTAAGACATATATTATATGATATTACACTGGTAGTTTGTCAACAAATAGATTATGTAACTTTAAGAGTGCTGTTTTAGTCACAGCATGGACAAATGTAAACATTTAGAGCACTGTACATATATGTCCTGGGCGATCAGTGCAGACGTTTGTATGCGGCTGATCTGGGTTAACAGTGGTTGACAAGGACATCAAAAATATAAATCCACAATGAACATACTTAAAGATACATTTTAGTCTTTTGAGAAATGTTTAAAAATAAAATTCGAAATTTATTATTTACTAGTCACTGTCGGAGATGTTTTATTTCTTAAAACATACTCGTTGTAGTCTGTATCAGAGTAAAATATATATCTCTGTCCGTCTAGTCACATAAAACAAAATTTGAGATTATACACAACAAAGAGTTTTTAAAAATAAAATGTGTTTGTTTTTAATAAATCACTATTAAAGGGGATGGGTATATGGAGAAACATTGTATCTAAAATGAAGATTGTGTCTTTTTACATTTTTATTTACAATTAGAATATATATAAATAAAACATCAACAAGAAAAATTGCAATATACATGTACGAAAGAATTGTAATGAGTAACAATTGTTCCAAACATTGCATACAACAGACAGTAGTTCTTTCACATGATGATGCATTAAAGAAGTACATTTTTTTGTACCTGCCTATCTACGCAACATGTTTTGGCCGTACCGCCAGAAACAAAGACATGTTTTGGCCTTACAAATATGTCAATGTAGTTTAAATATCCTTTCGGGCTTTTTCGAAAACAGATGCCAAGGTTCAGGAGAAGTTCAACCCGAAGATACATGAAATTGTCTTAAAACTGTCCCGAGCTAAATGATAATGTCTTAAATTAAAATATTCGGACATGAAGACTCTTCTTTTAGGTTAAAATGGTTATAAATGCTATATAATACATTAGCATACTAATAAGCCAGACATTTTTTTTTTAAAAATACAAAACTTTTTTGGCCAGAAGGAGGGCATCCCTTCATAGATTTTTAATTAACGTGCTCTCGTTAGAATCAAAACCAGGTGCAGATAGCTGTTTGATATGGCTAGGTACTGCTCGGATGCATAATACCGTGATCATGAGAAACTCACTTACTTCTATTAAAAAACTAAACTTTCTACTTTCGATTTCTAGCACGAAAGCTTAGAATATATGACATAGGTCCTACCCCGTGTAACCTTATTTCTTATTGTTTAGTCTGAACCTTTTAAGTTTTGGGATACCACTTTTCAATTAAGCATTACACTGTACCTGTAGATTTTAAGTTATTTAAAAAAATATTCTGCAAAGTTAAAGTTTGTTTAGGATGAAAGATTTGTATGAATTAACATCGTCGTACTTCTATTGGTTCAACTGACATCTGAATTTGATGATTATGTGAGATCGTGCGTTTGCAGGTTGTCTTGGATTATTATTTATACGAACGTTTAGGAGTATTTTACAAGACCAACAGAGACTAATATAATTTCAGAAAGATGAAATTTATTATAGCTTGGCTTATCATACTTTTTTGTAGTGGATGCTCAGGTAAGAGGTAAATAAAACAAATTGCATTTATTTTGGGATACAAAGTATATTTTTCTACATAATTTAGATTAATCAATATAAAAACGTGTACAGCGAATGTTAAAGTCATACACTAAGTAATACTTAAGTACAAATACGTAAAAAGATCATAAGGTTACTATACATTTGCACACTATTGCCGTTACAAATGTTTTATGTTTTGTATATTACTTCTATATTCAAACGTATGTCAAGGATGTGGAGAGGGCTGTGCTATTTGTGCGGGCATTTCACAACTATGTCATAAATGCATAGATGGATATTCGCTTTATAACAACGATTGTCGACGGTGTCCAGTCACCTGTCAACAATGCTCATACCATGACAACTGTTCTAAATGTACATGTAGGAACATTTTTGGGGTATTGTTGATACCTGTAACAAGCAATGTCCTGCATCTTGTGATGAAAGTGGCTGTGAGGATTAAACAGGACAGTGCCACGGATGTCACGCTGGTTTTTATGGCACAAGTTGCCAAATAAACTGCACACTTTGTCAAGATGGCATGTGCGATATCAATGATGTTCAGTGTGCGAAAGGATGTATTGATGGGTATTATGAGGACAAAGCTAATACAGTTCAAACATGCCGGAGGTGTTCTGATACCTGTAAATTATGCCACAGTCAGACAATCTGTTCAGAATGTAAAAGCGGTTTTTATAAACTGAGTCTTGAAAATACACATGGTGAACATTACACTCAGTGCTATCCCTGTCTACCTGCCTGCGAAGAATGTTACACATCATAAAACTGCTCTTTATGCAAACCCGGCAAGTACGGACAGTTATGCCAATATAATTGTAGTATACCACACTGCCATTGACGTCGAGCAATGCTCTGAGTGTGTTGCTGGTACGAAGTAGACATAAATGTTTGTGTTAAGGAAAAATCTTGTTCAAACAATTGCGTTTATGGTTGTAATGAAAAATATTTATGTGTATGAGGTTGTAAAAACGGCTGGTCTGGGCAAACGTGTATAAAACAATGTGCAAGCCAGTGCCAAAATGCGAGTTAAATAATAGCGATGAATGAACAATGTGCAATGAGGACTTGTATTCCTTTTCGTGCAACATTTCTTGTGATGTACATTGTTCTCGAATTGATTTGAAGCAGACCTGTAGACTACATGATGGGATTTGTTTAAATGGCTGCACAGATGGTTACTGGGGAGATAAATGTAACAACGCCTGTTGTATTGGGTGTAATTCCGGTGTTCTCGGACCGAAGGCTATTGTGAAATATATAAACGTAAGTATTACGGAGCTGCTTGTCAACACACATGCAATGAACATTGCTTCGACGATGGAAGCACGCTACAAGTTTGCAGGAAGAAAGACGGAAGGTGTGAGCATGGGTGTAACATTGGATACAGCGGGGATTCATGTAGATATCAAACGAGTTCAAGACTAACTACTGTTCCTGCTACAGGTAATGCTAGTTCTTAATAGCAATAATTTGAATATGATATGTTATTGCAGATGTACAGTTATTAAAGACTGACAGCAAAATGAAAAACAGTGTGGTATAGAATATTTTTAAACAAATACGGTTACAAGTTTTCACAGTATCTAAGTGACTTTTATCTTTTGAATCTTCATGAACACTTTTTTGAACATATTTAAAATTAAACAAAAGTTATACATGTATCCCGGTTTGGTTTATGTGATTATATAAATTTATATCAATTACTCTTTAACAAATTCTGTTAAATGGAATTACAGAGAAAACATATTCAAATTGTAGCCAGCCGGACACAACCGACCTTGAAACTAAGTCCCTTGTTCTGGGAATTGTCATTGGTTTTGGCATTTCTCTCACAATTGCAGCTGTCACTGGAATTTTCTGTTTTCTCAGGTATATATTCAAAAACATTGTATAGAAATAAACTTAAAAAATAAAGCATTGAGCAAATCATTTTCCTTCAACCAAAGATAAAGTCAATATGTAAATCTGTTTTAGTTTTGTGTTTTACAAACCTAATGATGTTCTTAAATTTAGAAGAAGACAAAGGTTGATCTCAGACATGAACACCACACTGGAAAACGCAGAGCAAAAATATTATGAAAACACAGCGATTGGTATGACAGGCAAGCCTTCTGCCGAGAACCAACGATCTGATCAAACGGCATTGGAAGCATCTCTCAGTGTTTATGAAAGACTACAAGACAAATATGACAGCAGCAATACACAGGTACAGTCTAAACAAAGTATATAAAAACCCTGTACAACTTGCTTGAGTATCCTAGGGCTTCTGGCCATGTATATATTGTGTTTAAAGTTCCATTAGCATTTTGAACGTAAAATATAAACAAAGAAAGATATCTTACCGGCGAAATCGACCGCTTATACACTATGATAATTATGATTTATGTACAGCGTATATTGAATTAAAACGTACACGATGATCTTTGCAGCGCTTTAAACTTTCACTTGCATTTGTCAAAGAAAATATGTACGTCACAACGTTGCGTACCGGCACGATCTGGAACTGGTGCAATTTATTTATAACTATATTTATGCGCTGAAAACACCAAACAATACAAAGGTAATTAAAGCACGTATATCTTCATTGTAATTTGGCTATCAAAAGTTGAAATAAGCACGGACGAATTATTTCCCTTCGTACATTTGTAAAAGGAAAATATGTCATAAACTTTAAGTTATTTTATTTTCTTTCATTCGCGTTCTACATTGTCGAAGTTTTATTTCACAATGTTTAACTTTTGCAGAACTTGGTGGACCAAAATGATAAATGAGGATCTGAACATATCTGACTCAAACTAACAATCCACCAGATGAAATACAGTCCTGTTTTATCTTAACATAAACAGACAATTTCAAGAAACAGGGAACAACAGCACCAGAAATTAAATTCAACAGTTGTGTATAAAGCAACGAATTATCAACTAAATTTGGAAATAGAAAAGAAATTATTCTTATCTTAACCTGTAAAGCTCTCAGATTATATATTTATTTGTTGCAGTGCATGTTGTATCTAGTTGTTCTTCTCCCAGTTTTGTTTTGTATCATGCTCCTTGGTTCAGTATTGTTCTGTGCAAAAGGTCGCTTTTTATGCAGACTAATAGTAATACATGAAATTACGTGTACATGTTCTCGACCAAAACTGCAGAAGTGAAGTGATCAGATATTTTGTGTGTGACCATTTAGTCTTGATTAAGAGTGTTTGCCATTGACCTTCTCGTTAAATGTATATAAACTGTGTAATTATGTTCATATGCAATTTCATTTTAAGTAAAAAAAAACGCTCCCAATAATCGCACCTAGCTAAAAGTAAGCGTTTACACAGTTTTTACTAAATTAATTGTTCGGATATGTCTTATAGTAATGGTCCGTGAATATTTTAGCAGAATGATAAAGTTTGCATATTATACTTCTCATTAGAGAAACAACGTGCTCATTTAAATATTAAAAGTGTTTGACAACCATTTACATTTTCAGGCAATCCTTATTTCCATAAATTTAGATTGCTTGTATTTGAATTGTATCAGTTTTTCCAATTCAACTTTTATCGCTTTTCATCTGTCTGGCACTGAAACTTGTCACATTCTGTAAGGGCATAATCTCTGTATCTTTACTAAGTTCAATACTTACGCACTCTATAGTTACCACTTTGCTCTTGGATTGTGGAAATTTTGCCGATAGAATTTACCCGTTGTTGACCATATGTATCTATTACCATTGCATCAACGTACGTATTCTGTGACAGTTTAGTACCTTTTTTAAAACATTAACTTGTAAAATACGTGAGCATTGAACAGTTTGTATACTCGTATATATTGTATGATAAAAAATAAAAGCTACTATAGCTTTTGCATAATTGAAATAAAAGCAATGCACCCTAATTTAGTTTTCATAATGACACAAAGAAAAGCTGTGAAGCGAATGTTGAGGACCCGCTTTACCTTTTGTAAGTAACAAATTAGCCCAACATTTTCTCCGGATCTACTACCAATTAAAGCATTCTCGACAGAAAAGCTAAGTCGCGTGTGTTCAGATTTGAATTGCGACAAACCACTAGCACACGTGCCAGTATCACCAGTATCACTTTTATTAGGGTTTAAATGTTAACGTTTCTTAGAAATAAAGGTAACTGTTTATTATGCAAACAAATTCAATGACACCATAACGTCAATTAATCTTAAAATCACCGAGACAAATCTTCTTACACCGACCATCAACTCTAGTTCCAAAACCAGACGTAGCTGGTTGAATGTAGGAACTATTAGATAGCGGCTGACAGAAGCTAAAACTTCATTCATCAAAATCTTCAAACATCTATATAATTATAGTATTACAAGTATGTGAACTGTATTTTTGGAAACTTTTAAGGTTGTTGTGATCTGTACACAAATTAAACAAAACAAATGATGCTGTTCATGACTACAAAAAGAAATATGTCAATAAATGTAACGAAGTTTCTTATCCGTCTTCAACTTTTTAACAAGGCTTACATAAATGGATATGCCAGACTTTTCCATTATATAATTCGTGTACTTTGTTGATTCGTGATACATTGTATATCAGTTTGAAAATAAACTAGTAATCTACTCCTCAGCAGAAGTACCGAATATATCAAAATAATGGAGTTCCAAGGTTCTATTACGGTGTCGGTTTCAAACACGGACGACACACATCTCTACAGGGATGGAAAGCAACGCCATATGATATAAGATTACAAACTGTTCAGGTATAGCAATCTTAACTTTGATGGATCCTATCTTGAATGTATCTGTCAAAGAGAAATCGGAAAACAAGTTGAAATAATCGTTTTAAAAAGGATAGAATAAATATCTAATATATCTACGGACATATTTGCCCAACGATGAGTAAAATAATTAAAGTTAAGTGTTTTGGCATTGAACACATACTTCGATAAAAGACCAACATTTTCCGGCCTGTATGTACAGTGCGTCCAACGAAGATGCATTCAAGATACGCATTGGCGCTCAATTTATATTAAAACATACATTTAGAGACCGTGTAAGAGTGTGATGTGTCTTGTAAAAGGTGAAAATGAAAACGAATACAGATCATCAATGTTCAGTAACAATAATAAATACAATAATTTAAAGTTTTTATACAAAGATAGGCGGAGTCTAATGTTTATAATTATTTGTTTAAACCACTTTCTCCTATTGAAATATTGATGTTAACCTGGCTACTTTGTAATAGGCTAGCTGCTCTCAAATGAATATTGAAGCAGAAATATTGATCTCAACCCTGTTACTTTCCCATAGCTGCTCTAAAACGAATATTGAAGCATATGCCTGAAATTTCTGTCCCGTCCACACGCAAACACAATTAAATACACATGAAAGGCCATTACATACTTTAAAATATCAAATATTGTAATACTACTCTTGCTGTATGATTCAAACAAGGAAGAAAATATCGTACACGAGTTGACTGGTGAAATTCAGTATGTGTGAAAATTTAAAAGATTAGACATTAAAATGATTAAGAATGTGAGTGCTTTTGTTAAAACTACGTGTTTGCACTGCAATGGAAATTTTGCTCTCACGACTGTAGTTGACTTTATCTGTGTACTTTAAAAGGACTTTTTTGGCGATGGTATTCACACTATTCATAACAGCTTTTCTTGTTTTATGTTTTAATAATGGGTGCACAGGTAAAGTAATTATTAATAATATGAATACATGTACATATGTACGTAAATTTTAAAAATCATTTTTTGATTTCAGATTTATTTAACAAATCAGTATATCATAATACGAAGGAGAATGTGCTGTTGTCACAGAAAAACACATTTTCATCCTTTACTTTTAGTAGTTAACTACGGTAAGAGGACTCAATAGTGAAAATAATCAGTTTAAATGTACCTTTCATTCAATAGCATATGAGAGAAATATTTCATTGACGTTTGAAAAAAATGTAATAGAAGATTATAAAAGCGATCGGCAACGGAAATTTGGAGTAAAACGTGCAAACTATATGCATATCAATGCTAGATATCAGTCATACTGATTTTTAACTTTAGGGAGAGAAAACAATTTCATTAAAGACTGTATGTATAAAGACAAGCAGACGTACCTAACTGAAAATCAAAGACGAACAGACGTATCTTACTGAAAATCAAAGATAAACTGACGTAACTTACTAAAAATCATTGAATAAGATTAGAGGAGACACTTACTTCGGTCTCTCGTGCAGTTTTATTAAGTTCTCACCAGAGGTTATAGAAAAATGACCAGGACACATATTCAATAGATATGCAACTTGCAATACCTTGTACCTTTGTATAACCTAACATATATCAGTATGACAACAAATCTTTATTTTTTGGAAATGATTTTCCGACAGTTCAGTTCAATAAATAGTTATCATTTCCTTAATATGTTTCCGACAGCACTGAATTTTTAAAACCTAAATGCGGGAGTAACTACCATTTCACTCTTTAAGCTATTTACTTTTACACTACTCTGTGTTAAATATATTTTGTGAAAGAATATTTGGCTAGTACGCCATTTATTGTATTTATATTAGGTTGTGGAGATGGCTGTGCATCCTGTGGTGGAATATCACAAATATGTGTGGCATGCAGAAATGGATATTGGCTCGGCGGTTTTGATTGTAAGCGCTGTCCGGACAATTGTGAGCAATGTTCCGACGACACGCACTGTATTAAATGCAAGACTGGGTTTTATGGCATAACTTGCCATCTAAAGTGTAAACTTTGTAAGGACGGCTTGTGTGATATCGAAGATGGTCGATGTACAAATGGGTGTATTGATAACTATTACGAGGACAGTTCACACCAAACAACGCCATGTCGAAAATGTTCAGATAACTGTACATTATGCGAAAGCCAAGGAATCTGTTCAAAATGTGACACTGGTTTTTATATATTTAGATACGAAAGTAACCATAATAATTATGTAGCAGTATGTCAATCCTGTCTGCCTGTCTGTGAAGAATGTAATTATACACATTATAACTGCACTGTATGTAAACCCGGCAAGTATGGGCAGTCCTGCGAGTATAGCTGCAGTGTTTCACACTGTTATAGGTGCAATAAAGCCGACGATGTGGAGAAATGTACAGAGTGTGCTACTGGATACAAGCTAGACAGTGGTTCTTGTGTTTCTGAAATAACTTGTTCACAAAATTGCGCTAGTGGCTGTGATATAAACGGGGCATGCGTAGGTGGATGTAAAGATGGATGGTCTGGACAAACGTGTACAAAGCAATGCGTTGGTCAATGTCAAGAATGTCAAAAAGATAATATTTCATTATGCACAAAGTGTAAAGAGAACTTCTTTGGATCCTCTTGCAACATCCCGTGTAATGAACATTGTTCCAAAAATATTCTTGATAAGACGTGTAGACTTCACGACGGATTTTGTGTTAATGGTTGTACTGATGGTCACTTGGGAGATTATTGCAACATAACATGTTATGAGGGATGTATTTCTCCTCGATGTAATCCAACAAACGGCTATTGTGCAACCTGTCATCGTAACTATTTTGGGGATGCATGTGAACATCAATGTAGTAAAAAATGTGTCGACGAAGGAAACGTAACATACATTTGCGAAAAGAGAGATGGAAAATGTATACTCGGATGTAAAGATGGATATTATGGTGAAAGGTGTGAAGACACAATTACCACACAAATATCATCAGGTAATTTTCAAAAATAACATATGTACAAAATGTATATAATAAACATTATAGGAAATAAAAATACTTAAGCAAGTGTTTATTCTGTGTATTTTGGCGTACATATGTAGGTGACGTTATGTCCTAGTGGCACTGGTAAAAGTCATGTAGTATTGCTTTTATAAGAGCTTTAGCATATGCCTTGTCTGCTGACCAATCTCAAGCTGAAAGATTCAATATGTTTGTTACTTGTACAGTAATTGCTTTGGTTCATATTGATATTGAATACATGTGTACTTGAGTATGCATGATTCATATGATTTTAAATTTCATTTTTTGAGACTTTTGATACGTATCTTGATACGTCTTGACAATTTCTATGTAATTTGACCTAAGTTCTGCATTGATGTCCCGTTGTGCATCTTTGTTATCCACAGTCCTTTCTCGCAGTGCCAGTGCTCAAATCTACAATCGATGTAAAATACATACGTTAAGATGAAAATGTTTTTGAATTAGTTAGACTGATAATTTGTTAGATTCGATAACCATCATTATCCAGGCACATTGAAAAAATATGCAAATGTTAATGTCTGTTTAAAAGTTTGCAATGATAATCTCTTTGTTAAAGTTCAACAAGGAAAGTAATACTTACGTTAAAATATCTGCGAGATCTGTGTGTATTTCATGTTGTGAACTTAAATATTTAGTTACAGAGAAGTCTGATGTACATCCTAGCAAACCCGACTGCGACGAGACACAGTTTTATCTTTTTGGGATTTTAACTGGTGTTGGAATTTCTGTGTTGGTTGCTGTTGCTGGTATTGGACTTTTCTGTTTTATTAGGTGAGACCTGTTACATTTCATTCAAATGTATCGTTCAGTTTAAACACATTTAATCAATTCAATGTTTCAAAAAAACAATACGTTTAAATGTTTTGTGTAGACACTCTTAGTTTTACAAATAAATTGGCATACTATATATTATTATATTATTTGTTTGACATATATTGACCTTATTCGTAACTTTTACATTGATTCGGTCTGTTGCCATTATTATGGTAGTGTATCAATCTAAAGCTGTTTTAAAGCAAATATTGTGTTATTTCAGAAGAAGACAGAAGTTTACGTCGACAAAGGCAGACACCCGAGCAAGCACAGATGAAAAAGAGTACGAAAACACAGCAATGGGAATAATGACATTGCGTTCTGCTGACACAGAGTATTACAATGAAAGTAAAGGATATATTCAAACGCCTGTAGAAACATCTCTTAATGTTTATGAGAGATTGCAGGACAACAAACCGGATGATAAGCAACAATACACAGGTACGATTTCGAAAAAATTAACTTGGGAGTACTCTTTTAAGTTTCCGCTATCAAAGGATAGTGTATGTAGAAGCTGGGCTCCAGCGGAGCGATACACTTGTATCATAACTATTTGAATTAGCCGGGAACCGGTCCCCAGTTAGTATAGCTAGACAAGCAATAAGGGATTCTGGTTGGACCTCGTGGAAGCAAGAGTAGAACCGTAAAGTAAAACAATGTAGTAACACACATTCCAGACGTAAAAACATATGTCATCAACCGTATGTGTGTCTTGAAACAGTTCTTGTAGTGGTGTAAATATACATTTTATACTGTTTTATGTGTGACTTCGCCGTTTATTAACATAAATATGTTGTTAAATTTTAGATATGAGATTTGTGTCTTATTTCAGAAAGTAAATGTTTATTTATTATTTTACAGAACTAGGAAGACCAGAACAAATGTGAACGTGCATGTTGACTTGCAATGAATCAAACCAAGAAAAACATATCTCGATACCGTTCAACAAGTGAAAGTATCTTGGATGTCTACTGAATAGCAACTCACGTCTGTTTAAAACTGGTTAGAAACTAACATAAATACAAAAGTGATGATGCCTGGGCGTTTGCAACGTACCTTTTAAGATATCCTGTGTTAAAATTGTAGTTAACACATCGAAAATTCTACTGGTAAAATTGTGTTTCTGCGAGCACATAAATTTTGCCCCATTTCTGTGTCGCGTCTTGTACAATATGTAACTACTTACACTGTCGCGAGGACAAGAATTGGTGAATAACTGCCGAACTTTGTGTCGTCGCTTTTAGTACTAAAAATATTTTATGTGTGTTTCTTATATGTATGTATCGTGTATTGCATTACTTTATAATTATTTAATATAAACTTACACCATTTATAAGCATCAAATTATGGATGTCCCAAAGCGTGCTACGTCTACGGATAATGTCGACAATGTACACTTTAATGTTTTTGAAAAGGTTATATGAATCGCTAAACGTATATATAAAGTAGACACATGCTTTTACCCAACATCAATTATTTTGTAAAGCAGACAACGAAGGACAACCCTTACATTAAAATATGCGACAGTCTATAGATTAGTCCTGGTTTTAGCGAACCGTGGAATATTTTTAATATGTGTTTTCTGTTTTAATCAAGGTTATTCCCAAACTACATGTATATATAGAAGGGTCATAAAATCGAAATAATTCTGAAAATGCTATACATCTTGTTTAAACATGGATGCTGAGAAGGCTATATTAGTTATGTTTGTGTACCGTTCATTTTGTAATCATGCCCGCCATTGTAAGTTTATATGTTTACAGCATTAAAAGCCCAGCTTGTCATAATTAAAAAAAAACTTTGTAGTGTTAAATTGTAACAACATTGGAGTGTTTTCAGACGCACATTTCTTTATAAATATTGTTTTGACTGAAATAAGCGATGAAACTTCCGCCACTTCTATTAATGCTTCAACATTGTCTTAGAATGGTTGTTTAAAGAGTTAAAAATAAAAACATTATCTATTTTTATATTGTCTTTATTATATGCAGCCCCGGCTTCTCAATATCATATATTTCATTCACTATTTTTACATTTTAAAACATCAAATGAAAATGTAGACTAATCGCATGCTCTTATTTTGTTTTATCCTAGTTAAAAGAAACACATCGATCCATCAGTTACACTTCAATAATCATGAGCATTATATCAACTAGGAAGTACATGTTCAGGTAAAAGGGCATATTTAATGTACAACGTCGTTAAGCTCCCATTTAACCTCTTTTAAATGTCGTAAACTCTTTAAAAACCAACAAAGACACACACGGGTAAAATATGCCTATGTTAAATAACTTTTGTATTTCAATCTCTCCCTACATTGTTCATACGTAACTGGTTTGAACAACTACGCGCTTGATGAACAACTTGAGTTCACAGGTAACAATAAATGTGTTTTAAATCATTAAATTCTGATAAATGCAATTGGAAATAAGATAAAATTAATTATTTTTCTTTTAACTTCATTTATAGCATAAAAAAGGCCATATGCACTGAACAAATCTTTGAACCAGATCAAGCGGTCTATATCCATAATATGACAACATGTGGTTGTAGAAAAGTAAAGGTGCCATTACTATGCAATTATGTAACCGACTGAAACACGTTGGCGATATGCTCAATACTGCTTGATAATATGTATCAACCATTCTAACTACAATGTATATCGATAGGATCCGTACAAATAGTATTCTTATGGCAGTTAAATTATCTTGCATCGTCATCAACATTATTCAAAACTGCCAGTAAAACACCTGTCTGCTAAGGCACGCTGTCTGTACGCTATTCGTAACAAACCTTGACCTATTTGTATTTTCTGTCAATCACAATGTTCTAAGTACTGTTGAAAATATGTTCAAATTACAAGAAAAAGATGTTCCATTGTCAAACATTGAATGAGAACCAATTTAGATTTTTAGGGAAATGACAATGTCAAATTGACCGCACACAAGTACAACTGAGAGCATGCTTAGCTTACCTGAGCACGTAATGCTCAAGGGTGAGCTTTGCTATCAGCGGCTGTCGTCTGATGTGTGTCAACATTTTGTTTTAAACATGTCCTCCTAAACTGCTATATAGAAGTTAATGAAATTTGTCAGTTATGTTTTTGGGTTGTCAGTTATTATGCAGAACGATGGTTGGCATGGCAACGTATAGGAAAGTCTTTAAAAAAACATATCAAAAGCCGGATGGCCCAGAGCTTAGATATGTTGTATGTAACTTTGTCTGGTGAACCTTTACTAAGAATAAGCAAAGCATGGCCCCAAGGGTCAAAGTCGACTCCGCCACTGGAGACATTTGATTTAACGTAGGCTTGAATATAGGGAAAACTTCAGAAATATTTATATCTAAAACCACAATGATCAGAGCTTAGATATTTGAATTGCAGCATTGTGTTGCGGTCTTCTACCACTATTGTTCAAATCATGAACCGCGGGTCAAAATTAAATATCTATATTTTACATAGAGTTGTATAGGAAAATATTTTAAAATCGTTTTCCCCAAAACCAAAACGCCCTGAGCTGATTTTTTTTTAAAACTTCTTGTCTCAAACCACAAGACCTACAGCTTAGATATTTTGCAAAAAACGTATCGTGACCCCCCCCCGATCAAAATTGACCGTGCCCCTTGAGATAATTAGAAATATCTTAACAAATATTTGTGTCTTAGACCACAGGGCTCAGAGCTTAGATATTCCATTGTAGTATTGCATAGTTACTCTGTACCAAGAATATTCAAATAATACCCTTTTGGTCCAAGTTTGCCCCCCCCCCCCACCCCCCCGTGGTCACCTGACCTAATGAACTACTTTCTTGTTTTAAAGCTACATCAATGAAATTTTAACTATATGGACTGTTTTGCAACCTAATTCCCAAATTTCCTTCGACTGACCTTGATTATGACATTTTAACCTACCTTTTTGTTTTAAAATGCAATGAAACACAGGTAAGTGATATAGGGCCATCATTGCCCTCTTGTTATGTAAAATCTACGGTACTGTCGATCACTGTAAAGAGCAGATATTGTAAGTATATGCTTGTGGTGAGCTATTGTTATGGTACTCTGACATGTATTGTGTGTCGTCCGTCGTGAACATTTTTCTTCGAACGACCTTCCCTCTGTAATACAAGAGCCAAGTATTTCAAAACTTAATAACCATCATTATTGCATAGTCCTCTATCAGATTCCATCGATGCAGAACTATGCTTGTCAAATCAACCGAAAATAATACTTCTAAAAATGCCTGGCTTCCGAAACCACTGGCTGGATTTCAAAGTTATTTGCTACAAATATTTCTCAGGTTACCTTTTACCAATTTCCTTCAAATAATTCCGATCCAATGAAAAATGATCCAATCAAAAACATGATCGTCAGTGGGCGGGGCCAGTTTAACATACATGTATGTAGAGATATTTTTAAAAATCCTATTGTAAGAAACCATCTTCCCGTTTCCAAAGTAATTTAACACAAATGTTCCTTTGGTGACCCTCTATAAAATTAATTCAAATTATTTCAATTTATTAAAAACAAAACACGACCGTCAAAACAAAACACGACCGTCAAGGGGGTAGAGCTAGTTTTCCTGATATGTATACAGTGAAAAATTCGAAATATGCTTGTGAAAAGCTGTTGGCCTGATTCTGGCAAAATGTTTCTTCGGTGACATTCTATCAGTTTTTTGAAATTATACTATAATGAACTATGTTTTGACTCTGGAAATATCATTATTGCATTCATCCTTATTATATTTTGACAAAATGTGTAAGACAGTATGATGTTGTCCGAGTTTAATTACGGTGGTAATCAAACAAAAAAAGTGGGCCATGCTGTGGATAATAATACTGTATTAAAGTGTGTTTACACACTATAGCATCTTCATTTCTGAATTAATTCAAATTGAATCGAGGCAGAATGCGTATGAATGTAAGACCTCCACCAAGTTTGTTTATGGGTACTATTACACCAGAAATTGAGCCATCCTGTCTGAAAACCTTCTACATAGTCCTATGTTTGCACATTCATTTTGGAATTCATCTTTGCCACATTTTGACAGAATGTGCATGACAGTAAGATATCTGCAAGTTACGGACCTAATCAAACCTCGTATATAAAACTATTACACTTTAGCATTTTCATTTCTGCACCGGTCTTACTCATATCTAGAAAACAGATTGTGACAGTTAGATCTCTCTAAGTTTGATTATGGGCCCACTAAGAACAAAAACTGGGCTACACTGTGTAAAACCGAAGACAAAGAACTATATTTGCTCTCAAATCTT
This sequence comes from Saxidomus purpurata, assembly GCA_022818135.1. Classification (NCBI taxonomy): domain Eukaryota; kingdom Metazoa; phylum Mollusca; class Bivalvia; order Venerida; family Veneridae; genus Saxidomus; species Saxidomus purpurata. Next base: position 38,295,686 of record JAFMSR010000009.1, on the reverse strand, counting down.
CACATTTTTCTGACGCTGATCTTGAATTTTATGTGATTTGCCTGCATTTGAAGAACACGTATCCTTTACATAAACTTAGAAATTTAACAATCGCTGTACTTTCACTTATTTTCCGTAACTTTGTCATTTACCTTGTTTAATGGCAAATGATACTCAAGTGAGCGATATGGGGCCATGATGGCCCTCTTGTTATGACTCTTTATCACTTTACAGGTTGCAAAGATCATCACCGCAACAGGTAGACGAGGTACATTGTTTATTGTATGCAAAGCTAAACTGACACTGAAATTCATACAACCATGCAGTAGTAAAATTTTAAAATAGGGTTTTGATGAAAATAAAGATAAACATTGGTGGTTATGCGTTGTGCATATTATTATATCTCCCGGACACAAAGTGTTAGAGGATATACTTGATTTAGCTTGTCCGTCCGGTCGTCAGTCTGTCCGTTTGTCTGTAGACGAAATGTTATGGACACTTAATCTCCAAAAGCCGTGGTCAGAATTTCATGATATTTCACAAAAATGATAAACATAATGCCTAGTTGTACATTGTCTATGTTTTGGGTCATTAAGTCAAAGGTCTATGTCACATGGACACGAGATGTGAATTTGTGTGCGGTGTTACTCTCCTAAACCCGTGGTCACAATTTTTGATATTCGACTGAAGTGATAAGTACCATGCCTCGTTGTGCATGTCTATGTTTCGGGTCACTGGTTCAAGGTCATAGGGGCTCGACATAATAAAATATTGTGCGCTCTTTATTTCCAAAACCACTGTTCAGAATTCACTTATAATTCATAAAGTGATAAGTACCATGCCTTTAGATGTGCAGGTCCAATAATAAAATCATCAACTGTTACATTAATTCTATATACTGTGTCAGTGGGTAGTTCAGGGGTATTCATCTACCTTAAGTAACTAAACGCCTGAAGCCATATTTTGAGCATTAACGTACAAAATATATTAGTTATAAAAGCATTGTGGCTTGTTTTCGTCAGCATTTTTATTTTGAACTACTAACAAAATCTGCCTACATTGTGAAAGCATTTTAGCTCGTTTCAACCAAATAACTCGGGAAAAGCATAAATTATACAAACTATCCATACTCGTTTATTTCGAAAAATATTGTGACAATATTGTCACATCCTAGCATGTGTAACTAAAAAGTAATTATTTTAAAAATGTAAAAGTATCCTAAAGTTAAAAGGTTGGTGTAAATTATATTCCCGTACCTGTATTTTAATTTTATGAATCATGTGAAAACACGCGTGTGCACTTCGGGTTTTTTCATTAGTATTTGTATGAACAATTAGGAGTATGACATCATACCAGCAGATAATAATTTCAGAAAAATGAAATTTATTACAGTTTTTACCTTGTTTATCATACTCTTTTGTAATGGATGCGCAGGTAAGAGATTAATACAAGATTACGCATTTACACCGCATTTTGTGATACAAAGTTTATTCTGTGACATAATTCAGATTAATCAATATTAAAAAACGTGTACATATAATGTTATAGTAATTATACATGCAATGTAATTATACACTAAATAGTACTCAAGTCAATATATTATTATATCATGTACTTACTATACAGTTGCGTTAAAATGTGTTAGAAAACGTTTTGTGTATATATGTAAATGATGTAGAGAGGGATGTACAAGTTGTGGTGGTATTTCACAAATATGTTTTGATGCGAAAATGGATTTTGGCTTATCGATAATATTTGTCGTCGATGTCCAGTCAAATGTGATCAGTGTGCAGACGATACCGTGTGCTCAAAATGCAAGAGCAATTTCTGGGGTACTGGTACCTGTGACAAACAATTTCATGAATCCTGTGATAAAGGTGGCTGTGATGATGAAACAGGACACTGTTTCGGATGTCTACCTGGGTTCTATGGTACAAGTTGCCTAAAAAACTGTATACTTTGCAAAGATGGCACATGCGATATCAACGATGGCCAGTGTCAGAACGGATGCGTTGATGGGTATTATGAGGAAAAAGCAAATACAATTCAAACATGTCAGAATTGTACTGCTAACTGCAAATTGTGCCGAAGTCGGGCAAACTGTTCAGAATGTGAAAGGGGTTTCTATAAACTGAACTGAACAGATTCGATTGGTGATCCATATACTTCATGTATGCCTTGTCTACCTGTCTGTGAAGAATGTAACTCAGCTAGCAACTGTAATGTGTGTAAACCCGGCACGTACGGACCGTTATGCCTATATAATCGTAGTGATTCACACTGTCATAGGTGCATTAATGCCGACGATATGGTGAAATGTACAGAGTATGTTACCGGATACACGCTAGCCGGAAATACTTGTGGACCGAAAATAAATTGTTCAAAGAATTGCGCTAATAGTTGTGATGAAAACAAGTTCTGTTAAGGTGGTTGTAACGAAGGATGGTCTGGACAAACCTGTTCAAGGCAGTGCGAAAGCCAGTGCAGGAAATGTCAAAAAGGCAATTACAGTATATGTACAAAGTGTAATGGGAACTTCTTCACTTCCTCATGCAACAAGCCTTGTAATTCACATTGCGCCCCCCAAAAAAACAATTTTAACGAGACATGTAGCCACCACGACGGATTTTGTTTCAATTGTTGTAAATATGGATACTGGGGAGGTACATGTAACATAACATCTTATGAGGGGTGTAATTCTACACAATGTAAGCAAACAAACGGCTTTTGTGCAACGTGTCTTCGCAGTTATTACGGAGGCGCTTTTCAACATACATGCAGTGGAAATTGTTTCGACGACGGCAGCATACATCAGATCTACAGGACGTCTGACGGAAAATGTGAGCTTGGGTGTATGAGCTGATACAGTGGGGATAAATGTGTATATCCTATATGCTCGACAATAATTTCCGCTCCTACTTATGGTAATTCTGGTATTATTTTATGTTGGAAATAACATCACATGTCGATCCTTCAGTAGTACACTAACAAAAATGTAAGTGGTAACAAATGTTAATCAAGCAGTGTATGTTACGAGAAATAATCTGGTCAGATATGATTTTCTGATGACGTATATGCTTATAAGCAGATGGTAGTCTGATAATTACACTAGAAACATATTTTGCAGTCAGTCAAAAGAGATGTTGACATGTAATAATTACATATAAAGGTGTACACAACACATTCCAAATAGATTTGTTTACAAGCTTTCATTACTAAGTTCGAATGTGGAACTAAACTACTGGACATGATCCAGCGTATAGATGAGATCTTTATGCATTTTATGTTTCATTAAAGCTAATAAATATCCAGGTACCGAGAAATGTACATGTAATGCACAACTTCAACAACAAGCCTCAAGTGAAGCGAAGTTCTATGCTCTTGGGATTTTAACTGGTGTTGAATTATCTCCGATGGTTGCTGCATGATTTTGATTTTTCTGTTTTTTAAGTTTAATATTTTTCATATATAATACATGTACAAATATCTTTTTTTTTTGATAAAATCACAAACAAATCAGTTAACGCATAAATTCTTAATTTCAAATATAACTACATTGTCCCTAAATAAAAAGTAGTATTATCTCTTGAAATAACGTTGTAATGAAATACTGTTATATATAATTCAGTTTTCTGCTGCAACTTTGTGCTAAAATAGTGATTGTTGTCTTACATCAGAAGAAGACAGAAGTTTACAACGGGAACAACAAACACCTTAGAAACCAAACAGGAGAAAGCATACGAAAACACAACGCTGAGAATGAGAGCTATGTCCTTAACTGAAACAGATTATGAGAGATTACAAGGTGACAGAAATGATGACCAACAGCAATACACCGGTACGGGTTTTAAGTGATACTAGTATTAAGTAACATTTTAAAGAATTCTAACAAAGGCGTGGGGACTATAAAAGCTGTTTTTGGCCCCATCTCAGAACTTAAAGAAAATGACCCGAATGATAGATCAATACTTTAATTAAAATAAAACAGGTTTCTTATTTCAATATCTGAAAGATGGTTACCATGGCAACCGGTCTACATAAGCACCTGAAAATTGCAATTTTGCACAAATGTATTGTTTTTGCAGTAAATATGTGTATAAATCTGAAAAGTGTTTTAATACATTTCCTCATTTAGTATCTAAAATATATATTTAATGTTAACTGCCTTATGTAACCATGGTTACCGAAGGTTAAAACTATCAATTTTAGCTTTATAACGATGTCAATACATACCTAAGTTAACTTCTTTTTTTATTCTTATGTTACTTAAGCCTTACATTATTTACATTTTATTAGCTCACCTGGCACACAGTTCCAGAGTGAGCTATAAGGATAGCCTGCGCTTGTGTCTGACAGCTGATTATCAATGCATTGTTTGCTCGATAATTGAAATTATCACCTTTTATTGTTCGAGCCAAAGGATGTACTTTACAATGAAATAGATCTGAAGGGACCGCGGTACAGGTTCGAGAGATCGGTGTTTGAGGTTTCGGTGGTGGAACAATATGATTTATATTGAGCTCTAGCCAGGACCGCCAGTCGGGTCCGAGCGATCGGTAGTGTTCGAGCGAACGAAGTTTAACTGTACATTCAAAATACCTCGAGCATAGGTTCCCCCACATTTATTACAAGGTTTATGACTAATAAATAATCAAACATTGAGGCCAGTCCGAACAACCGCACCGTGCAGATAACTCCTCAGATGGTTGAGAAATTTGTCAACTTTATCAAAGTACAAAAATAGTCATTTCAACACACATGCATACATTGCGAAACAGAACTGACCCAAGTCAATATTTATGTTCAATTATTACTTCCCTTTGTAGGACTGCAATTTACAATCAGTTTTACTCTTATTGTATTAAATCAAGCTACCCGCCTGTTATACAAGCGATAAACGTGTGCAATGTAACAAAGACCGAGACATTAACTTAAAATCATCAAGGTGTACGACAGATAAAACAAGAAAATGAATGAATAAAAACAAATCCTGTGGCCTTGTAAAAAGGCGCCAAATCTGGACAAAGGAATCCACAAATTTCCAAGTCTCCAGAGCTCTTTGGAATTGCTTTCACATGACACTACAACGAACGACATCCAAATGCTTTCTAAGATCACCAAGAAGTATTCTTAAAAGCCAGTTACGGCATAAAATTGATAGATTTTACTTTATAAATATTCCTTTGTAAAACAAAGAACTCGGTCGTGCGTGTGATTTGCTATCCGTTATTTTTACAAAAAAGAACCACTAAATATTTGCAGGTTACACAGTATCAATATTTAAAACCGCCTCCCAATAACGAACAGCTATCCTATAGCAATAGCTGCTAATAAGCACCACTTGTATGGTCCTGCTAAACCGATACTTACTCAAAAATTATCTCCACAAACGCACAGGTAGTCGAACCATAGCCACACACCTTATTAGTCTCAATAATAAGACTTCAAACGCAGACCCATTTTACATACGGACATTTTATAGTTATCTGCGCTTTAATTAAGATAGAGTCACAAAATTAATTGGTAATTATATGCCATAGGGATGCAGGTCTGTTTTGTGTATTTTTGAAGGACAGAAATTCCAGACATGAAACTGATACATGTGTCAGAAAAAGGAGGGAAATTATCACAACAGTTCAAAACACAATACAATGTATATGCATGTAGTTGATGAAGAATAAAGTTTATATTTAAAGCATTGCAGAAAAAGTGCATAAGAAAAAGACATGTCTTGTATATCAAAAGAGAGTAAATGGAGCTATTTGTGTTAAATTTAATGTTCCTGACATGGTTTTAAAAGTTCATAGTGATGATAACATGGGATTATGTAAATTCTAGACCATCAAGGAAAAAATAAAATGGAGAAATAATTAAAGTCAATAGTAAAATTAATCTAAAGCCTCATTCTTGGATAATAATGGATCATAATATATAATGAGCCAGGATAATATAAACTGACCCTGAAGACTACCTGAACCAGAAAATAGTATCATACAACAAAACATTATTATAGAAAATACTGAACTATACTATAGTCAGAATGGGCTTTTGAAGTAAAGTATAGATGAATCTGGGAAGAACAAAACATACTGAACCGCAAGGGAAGTTGTGTCCTGCTGTGTACTTTTGCAAGTTAGACATTTATACCAAAATTAGAACGTTCAATACTGACTACTTGAAAAACTTATGGCAACTTGAATAGATTTCTGCACAAAAACATATGTTTATGTTACATGTATCTGCTAACTTTTAACTTACTTATTTAGGTCTTGATTACCTTAATGATTCATTTTAATGAAGGATATTCTCATTTTATGGAAATAAACTTTCATCAAGGTTAGTAAACTGTTTCTGTTCTGTAATACATGCCACTACTCTCAAGTTAATAAACATCACCACGTGGCCTTTGTTTACAAACACAGAGTTTATCAGCAATTAGCCACACCTCCCGGGAAATTCAAATCTGAGATCGTCTGCTTGACAGGTTGATTTTTGTTCTCAAAGTCACTTTTAGAACAGATATGTCATTAAGATTTTTGGATGAACTGTTATGAAATGGCACAGTTTACCTTTGTAACAAATTTCAAAGGAAACAGATCTGTAATTTTGTCAAGATTTTAAAAAAGGGTCTCTGATGTGAAACATGTTTGAAATTATTGAAAAACCTGCCCCAGCGCCATCTAGTGGTTTATATAGTCCAGTTACCCCTTTAACGTAAATTACAGATAGGTAATAATATAAATAAAGAGGGAAAGAAGTTATACATTATTGAATGATAAAATACATAGGGTTTTCCACGGGCAAAACGTGGGGAAAATATCGCACGCGTCCAATCGCTTTCCGTGCTTGGAAGTTACGACGGAATGTTGCTACGCGTCGAACATAGTTCGTGGTATTTTTCTAAGAATATTTCGTGTTAGAATCGAAATAATAAATGCATCTCTGTATTTTATCGTTTACATATGTGTAATTCATATAAATATTACAAAATATTTGGCTTTTGCTATTCCGAATGACACATACTTCATGGCAAATAGTATTGCAGTGCATGCATTTTATTAGTCGCTAAAAGTTACCTCGAACGCTACTATTTTGCATGTCAAAGGTCCATTATTAAGACCAAATCGAATTTTCTTTTTAATCCTGAATTGTAACAGGCGTCTTCTCAGGAGGAAAATACGATATACTGCATCAAATGTGACCATATTGTGAAAACTTGGCTTTAACAAAAGAATTAATAAATCATATTTTGCATTTTCGAAAACAAAAGAAGGTTTAAAAAAAATTCCAGATTTCAAAAATCTTTGTAATTTTCCAAATATCTCACAGAAAGAGGCTGTAAATAGGTTTATATGAATAAGCATGCCTATTTTTATATAAAGTTTAAAGAATTTCACTTCCAATGATGTGCAACGTATATTTCTGACTGTTGACAACAAGACCACCCAGGTCAATCTAAGGAAATACAAAAACATTCACTCGTTTTTCTGAAGCATTATTTCAAACAGGGAAATAATCCACGGCTATATTTCCCTGTTACAATTCCAGAAAATTCTATTTGGTCCAAGAATAAACCAGATCTCCATACAGAGTCAAAATCACATGAATACAGCGTAAATATGATTGTTATTTTTGTAAAGATATTTATTCATAATTATTTCATGTATATGTTATCAGTTTTTTTAAACTTATTCGCCAATTTGGTACAAGTCAAATGTTTGAACGCCGCCAAATGGCCAAATGGAGTGGGGGTTGCGATAATTAGTAATGTTGGATTTAATGTATGGTGATTAACCAAACCTAATCTTTTTGCACTCTAATTTTGTATATGGCTGACCATTTGTTAATGTTTAATGCTAAAAAAGATGATTCTACGTCAAGTCTATAGGCATTGTTTCCTCTGTATGGAAATTGGCTGCTGTCACATTATGCTTTTTGATTAAGGGAGTGGAATTTGATACCAATAAAGGTATGTTTTTAAAATCTGAACGAACAACATTCTCCATATCGAGGGAAGTAATCGAAAAAGTTCCAAGTCCAAGACAGAGAAGCAGATAGAGCTTTGTTGCTCCTCGATATAAACATCACTTTATATATTCTTATGCCTTATTGATGTAACATAGAAGGCTTTTCATATAGCAAACTTCAACGTACAGTTCATGTTTGATTGGTCAATTACACTGTCGTTACAGAGTCGTTACTAAAAACAGCTTAATAGTCAAATCAATCAAAGAATAATATTTTTTTTTATTTTCTTAAGTCTAGATTTCTAACATATAAATTTGCTTCAATTTATATTATTCTTGTACGAAAGAAAAATTATTTCGAAAAAAACAACTTTATTTGAACCAACGCTTGAAACTACCGTCCTTACTAAAAATAATTTCGTAGCCATTCGTTTTAAATAGTTGTCGTCCAGCGTCCTTATTAAAAATAACTTCGTAGTCATTCGTTTAAAATCGGCTATTTCCGTAAAATTTAGACTTGTTCGCGATCTCAAATCAAAAGACCGCTTGTTACAAAAGAACACACTGTGAAATCAGTCTACAGTCTAAAAGTAGTTACGTCACCCCATGGAAATTTTACTTACTGCATTCCAATATACACGCCGCCTCCAGGACGGCGTGTAATAACAGGATTGCTGCTTCCTGGTGATTGTATTTATGCCAGTGGACAAAAATTCCTAAAACAGACAAATTTCGGAGACCAACATTAAACGCTGATTTGTGCATTCAGGGTTTATGTAGCCAATAAACATGCCTAAAAAACAAGATATTTTGTCATCAATCCGGTATATATGAGTCATTCTTCCGACGCAGTGACCCGGTGTGACTCGGAAAGAAATTTCGCATGACGTTTAAGTCTCAGCAAATAAACAACACAGAACAGCAACCCTTTTTTAAAAAAAAACACTTGTCTTAGAGTGTACGTAATATTTTTAATAAACTTATCACTGACATGATTATCTCAAAGTACATGTACATAGTTTTGTTTGTAATTTTGTTTTCTTTCTCGCTTTGCCAATAGTTCACTGGATTTCACCCAGACGATGAAACGAATGTCTAGCCTGCTTCCTGCGTGTACCGGCATACGTATACCTATGAATGCAGTTTCTACTGTTTTCTATATAAAATAGCTCAAGTACATCTACTTTTAATTATGGTTTTCAATCTTTTACATCTTGCAAGACTACCCTAATTTTGAAGATCAAGCCATATACAAACGTAGGCAGAGGAACAATAGGATGCTAGCACTAATGACAGACAGTCCTGGTCCCGTGACTGGAACATATGGTGTAAACGCCATATATCTGCTAGTTGGTATTAAGAATACACTCATTCATTTTTGTTTTAGCTGTTACTTCAGTTTTAGTCATATAAACCTGTCATTTAGTTTAAAAACACATGCAGTTTTCAGGTTTTGTTGGATAATTTGTCCGAACGCGCAGGAAAATATCACTAGAACTACTCGGAGTAAATGAATTTTTCAACGATGAAATCTATCACAGTTTTGCCTATTATACACTTTTTTGTAGTGGATGCTCAGGTAAGACATGATAATAATAGAAATAAATCCTGCATAAAATAATACAGGTTAAAGTACAAACATTCATGTATTATGTTTTAACTATGTATTTGCCTTTCAATTGTTTAAGAAACAGCCAGTGTATAAATAGAGAATATTAGGTTATTGTCTTAGTGCGGTTGAATTTATTAGGCGAGTTGGAGATTTTTCGTTTTTTTTTTAATTAAGATTTAATTCCAGCTTTAAAACTGTCTGTCGCTATGACGCATATGAATACATTACAACATAACCCAGTTACACATTTATTTAGATCATGTTGATACACAACACAAACACGTCCGTGTTAGACTGAAGTGAAACAACATGCAAGAATAAAACTTAAAAAGCTCAACACCTAAAACTGTTATTTTAAGCTATTCTAAACTGAACGAGATAAATTATACTGGTATGGTTTATTAATTTCTGCATAGTCATATACATAATATAAGTGACGTAAGTCAACACAACATGTGTCATTAACAGTGATGACGTGAAATGTTCACTAAAATACTGGATTTTAACCCAGTTGTGTGCCATTCAGGTGATAACCACGATTACTGACTGATTGCAGTTATAAATATGGAAATTTTGAACATTGAAGACTGCACCATAAAACTGTATAATATGTGCTATAAGTGCGAGTGGGTGGGGTGTGTATGAACTGGACCGTGGTCTGAGGCTGACTGGTCATGTAGATCTAAGTATTCAGTAACTGACATTGATACTGACTCGGTTGGTCTGAGACCTGTAGTGATCAGTTGCTGATAGAAGATTCAAACATCATTTGTTTCTCTTTGGAAACAGGACTCTTATAGTTAAGTGATTGACTGGAGCAAAAAACAAGTTGCGAAAAACAAGTTAAACATAGATTCAAATATCATGAATATGAGTCATTCGTATCAGATATACAAGGATACAAACTGTATGCAATGATAGCTTTCGGATAACATATCTTTTATTCAAGAAATACGATCATCCCGTAATTCCTGAACCAGATGTTTCCTGATGAAATGATTGACTCAGTGATTGAATGACTCAAATAGGCCTAAACAATATAGTACAATATCATATTAAAAAAGGACTTCCAATCTTCGAATACTGACAAAGCCCCATCCTTCCAGTGACAAAAAAATTAAATTTCAATAGGCTAACTTGTTGATAATTTCACCTATCCTAATAATAAGTTGTACTGTAGCTGTATCATTTCTCAGTTGAAAATTATAGGAAAGAATTTTTAAGAAGTAAGACACAGGAGCTGATTAGTGACTTTATGACTAAAAATAGCTAAATGTTGATAAGTTCTTGTTTATGTTTGTGATGCATGGAGATTAATGTTTTCTGGCATATTAAATTTTATGAAGAAATATCACTGAGTGACTCTTTGGTTATACCACATAGTTTACTTAGATATTTAACCATTTGGTCAGGGTCTGTATAATAAAAAGATCATGCTTGGAATAAACCCTTTAAATTCAACAACAGTGGTTTATCAGAAGATCATGCACGCACTTTTCTGAAATATAAGCAGTTTTTCAGGAATTAAATAAATTTACACAAACTTGCAACATCATTGGTGTTACAGTGCATAAACATTCAATTTTCTCACCAGTTCTAGTTCATTCTAGTTAAATTCAGATACATTTATTTCGTAAAGCTGTCCTAAATGATTTAAGACGTGTCCATTCATTTTTTATTTTGTACAAAATGACAATATTAATACTAGCTATAAAAGCATATGTAAAATGGCTCATTGATATGAGTTGTAGCGTTTTAAAATCACTTTGATAGCCGATTTAAAGTTTTAAAATGGCGGCTAAAACAAGAAAGTCAGCATGGCAGGACTTCATGTTTATACGACAGGCCGATTTTGTACAAATAAAGCAGTGACGGTAGGATAAATATCTTTTCAGGATGTGAAGATGGTTGTGCAAATTGTTTGGTAATCTCACAGATATGCAGCAGGTGCAAAAATGGATATTGGCTTTTGAACAATTTTTGTCGGCTATGCCCGGACAATTGTGAACTATGCACAGACAATACCAAATGCTCTACATGCAAGGTAAATTCATGGGGTATAGGTACCAGCTGTGACAAACAATGCCCTGAATCCTGTGGTAAAAGTGGCTGTAATGATGTAACAGGACATTGTTTTACATGCCGACCCGGGTTCTACGGAGAAAATTGCCTAAAAAACTGTTCACTTTGTAAAGATGGTATGTGTCATCGCAGTTATGGTCAATGTACAAATGGATGTATTAATGGTTACTATGAGGACACAGCTAATGTAGAAAACAAGACATGTCGCAAGTGTTTTGACAACTGTAAATTATGCCAAAGTCAGGGAGTCTGTTTTGAATGTGATACCGGTTTTTATATACTTAGCTACGAAATTAAACCTAATACTTCTGTGGCAGTGTGTTCTTCCTGTCTGCCTGTATGTGAGGAATGTCACACAGCTATTAATTGCACTCTTTGTAAACCTGGTATGTACGGACCGATATGCCAGTATAATTGCAGCGATTCACACTGTTACAGGTGCGATAATACCGAGAACGTCGAGAAATGTATAAAGTGTGCTGCTGGATACATTCTAAACGGTACTACTTGTGTTCCAGAAGTAACATGTTCTTTAAATTGTGGTAATGTCTGTGATGAAAACATGATATGTGTTGGCGGCTGTAAAGAAGGATGGACTGGGCAGAAGTGCACACAACCATGCGCGAAACAGTGCCAGACATGTCAACAAGACAATGACAAGATATGCACAAAGTGTAAAGAGGCCTTATTTACGTCCTCGTGCAACACTTCTTGTAATATACATTGTTCTAATATAACTTTTGGTGAGACGTTATTTTATACATGAAGGTATTTACAGAATTGGAGATGTATCTTCAATGATTGAATATTTTACGTTGTAATTAATAGCCAAAGATTGGCATATTTTTATCTTTTATAATATTTATGCCTTCTTTTTTGTTTAATTTTCTAATTTTATGTACCTTGACGGGCTTGATTTTTTATTCATATATAAAAGAAAATGATGAAAAGGTTCAAACATATAAAAAAGGATTTTTCTACAATGTGTACATAAGCAGAAACATGATTTCTGATGAAGAATATGTTTATAAGCAGATGGTAGTCTGATTATTAGACATAAAATCTAACAAAAAAAAGAAGAATGTTAAAAGATATGATGTTGATATGTATGATATTAATATGTAAATATATATATATAAAAGTCCCGATGAAAATGTATTATTCGGTTAACGGGACCTAGCAGATAAATTAGATACTAACATATTTAGTGTTTCATTTATAATAAATTATTGAATATCCAGGTACCCAGAAATGTACATGTAATTCACAACTTTATCAACAAAACTGTAGTGAAGCGAAGTTCTATGTTCTTGGGATTGTAACTGGTGTTGGATTATCTCTGATAGTTGCTGCAGGATTTGGACTTTTCTGTTTTTTAAGGTTATAATTTTCATATATAATACAAACATCTTTTTCTAAACTATATTTAATAAAATTTTCACATTAAAAGTTTTCACATAAAGTCTTGATTTCAAATGTTACTGTACTATCTGAATAAAAAGTAGCATTATCTTTTGAACAAAATATTGTACATTTGTAATGAAATAATGTAACATATTTAGTTTTTATGCTTAAAATAGTGATTGTTGTCTTACACTAGAAGAAGACAGAAGTTTACGTCGGTAACAACACGCACCTTGGAAACCAAAGAGGAGAAAGCGTATGAAAACACAACGATCGGAATGAGTGCTTTGTCCTCAACTGAAACAGATTACGAGAGATTACAAGGTTACAAACGGGATGACCAGCAGCAATACACCGGTAAGTAATACTAATATTTAAGTAATATTTTATAGCATTTTAATAGATTTTCATCTTCTAAGATGCTCTTTTAAAAACTATATACATGATACTTATTTTTCATTCATCTTTAGTATGACACGTGCCTTTTTCTCTTGCTAATTTTCAATGCTTTCGATAAATAGAGATTATTGTACATGAAATAAATGTATGTCCTTATGATGTTTATATTTTACAGAGCTAGGAAGACCAGAGCGAAATTAGGGGAACCAAATCCATGTCAACAACATTTCACAAATGAATGTTTCTGTACATATTTGGACATCACTACATCTTTGTTTGAAAATAAAAACCGATTGGAAAACAGACAGTAGCACAAAATGTAGAGGCGTCAAAATGTGTGCACAACAGCTGTCAGTACCTTCAATGTTATAGCTGCTTTTGCTTTTAACTTATTTCGAATTAAAATTAGATATATTCTTTGTACATATTATTTGACATACTTGGCAGATATAAATGGAAAATATTTGTTAAAATGAAATATTTATTTAATTCACTTTTTATCCTCATAAAAATGAAATCTGCATTTTTATATAAATATTATGTATAAATGTTTTAAGCAGATTTTATTTTATGTGACTGTATACTGGTATATCAGTTGTTTAGATTTAACATTTTAGATGTAATATTTTAACTATTTAGGGTCATTTGCTATTTTAGCATTCATTGAAAAACTGTTAAACATTGTACCTACATTTAAAAAAAGAAGCAGATATACTTTGTATCACAATCGGCCCTCCATTGTTATACTAAAGGAATATCAAAAAGTTACAAAACTTGTCAGGAAACATTCTGAATCTTTGCAAACTCGACTATCGTTCGGTTGTCGGATAAAACAATGTATAAACATGTACTTTGAAAATACATATATCTAATTCATTTAACAATTGAATATTCTAATTTGTTTTAATGTGGCATTCCTTACATCTGGCAGTTTATCTGATCAAAATGTTGAAAGTCGGCTAGGCATACGTTCAGTTTTAAATAAATGCATTGTTAAATAAAACATATATCAAAATGTGTCTCATTTCTGCACAAAATGTCAATATAGTTACCTTTTATAATAGATAGCTATCCATCCCAACATTAACAAACTGTAAAATGAAGGCTTAACGGTACTACAACATATCCTATTTTGCTAATTTTACCGGTTGTTTTACTTCTCCTTTTGGCTGAATATCTTATGTTTGGGACATATTCTTTTTATGAGCATATTATTCATACTTTTTAAATGCATCCTATTTTATGGAATCCTCTTTAATGTTATTCAAATAAGAATAAGATACAGTGCAATTGTCTAGATAAAATAAATTGCAACCTTTTGTGTGTAATAGTCCGCAATAGCTAGCAAATATGAACTATTGAGAGCGATCACAACAGTTCAGCATACGTATAAGATTATACTAGATGAATTTCGATGGCAAACATGTAAAGTGAACTTTTTGTTTTTGATACGCTGAATCGGGTGAATTATCTAGCGGATGCAGATCAAACTCATAAAGTAATCAGACTCCATTAGAATGGCAGTATGACACCTGGTTGCATTAGAGGCAATGATCAGAAAACAATTCTGATCAGTCAAGGGTGGTGAACAGATAAGAATTGGGTTGACATGAGCAGAATGAATTACCTCCTATAGAAAACCTTATTAAATTGTCCATTGTAAACATATTGATAAGGGCATTCTTTTGTTACTACTTAAAGATAACCTACATGTATCATATAGTGTGGTTCCGGTTATTTCCAACAATACAATGTAACGTCATACGGTCTGCTTGATTTATTTGTAAAGAAATTCATTTATCGGTTACGAAGTACAAATTATTTTACTGTTACTGTTACATTGGATGTTGGACAACAATTATAAACATTTTTGTTGTTATATGATCCTTACGTTAATTCAACACCAGTGTTATGATTAATTTTCTTTTAAACAGAAACGCAATGGCATGCAATAGAAGGGCAAAGCATTCGGCATTTTATCTTATTATTTTGGTCATACGCATTTCAATATCAGAAACAAGTGACCTTACTCACTTTAGACGAACTTTTGGCGCAAGGTATACGTCAGAACTCGATTCGTTGCATGCAGCGTCTGAAGGACAGTGCCTCTTTCTTTGCACGAAAACATCAGCATGTTTGACAGCTAGTTTTAGTCGGAAATTTCAACAGTATGATTTGGGATCTGCTGTGCTTGGAAAACACAACATATTAACTAGCCAAGACTGGGTATTCTTCTATAATGCAGGTATTTATTTCGAGGAAAGGTTCTAGTTTCACAACGGAATACACGCCAAAGTTATGTTACTCTTGTGTGTACATAATGTCATCTGAAGGTCAAAGCTTTAACAATGGTTCCATTACTTCGTATTGGCAGTAGGAACATTTGAACGAAACATTAAATTCATAAAAATGGAATTTAAAAAACACTTAAATCCATTCCGGGACCCATAGCTTAACATCTTTTTCATTTCTTAAGGAATCCTCAGTTGCTACGAAGGTTCCTGTTATGTGCTGGTGAGAGAAGAATTGACATGGTCAGAAGCAAATGTAAGAAATATGCTCAAGTAAAACTCTTTTTATTGCCGCCTCATTTTCTCGTTTTTCCTTCATTTGGATATCATGTTTTGCATATTTGGTAATAATTGTACTGTATTTATATCATTTTATGTTGCTCTCTTGATTCTGACAATTTAAACAGCTCAATATTACAATATCATCAAAACGTTATTAATTTTCTTAATACTTACATACAGTATAACATCTCTACAACAACACCAAAGGGAACATCAATTTTTGTTTGTTGATGAGAGGTTGTTGCTCTAGGGGGGTTAATTTGTTCATATATGACTGCTTTGGGAAATAAAACATCTGTCTTTGTAGAGATGCGTTTGCTCTTGGAAGGTGTTGTTTAGAGAGGTTGGACTGTATGTTCTAAATTCTTACATACATGTACTACACTTATATGACATAAGGATAAAATGGTAGTTATATCTAGAACCCTTGGTCAAAACATGTAAACCCTCAGCTTACAAAACTCTTTGAACTCATTGTTTATTTCAATTGAATCAGTATCTGGTTCAAATATCTTAAATTTCTTGATGTAGTTTGTTCATATTTAGTTTTATTCTCTCAAAATTGATTTGAATATGAATAACTCCAACATCATGTACAGCTTCGCAAAAAATATGAAGTGTATGTATATTTTCCTATCCATATTTCTCTGTTAGATTGAAATATTTGAATAAGTCTCCTGAAACTTTGTACAAGCTATCTTATCATTCAGATTATGTAGAGGTGTTTTAATCCTATATACATATTGGAAGCGTGTTCCGATTCGATGATTTTTTCACACTTTATTTTGTCCCTTTTATTTAATAAATCCGATCAATACTTATACATATGATCACCAAACGTTAAAGGGTTAATTGATCATTTCAAGTGTAATATTAGAATTAAGTCGGTCAAAAGTCGCGGTGAGCTTTAATTATTAACGGTTCCTGATCAACAACTGAACTGGCATTTTACAAAAAAAAGGAAACTCAAACTCATTCGGCTGAGTAATTCTTGATTTATTTCCTTTTCAGAAAAGTATGTTCCCAAGATTGCATTCTTGTTTGGGGAAAACATATGTTGCCTTTTTAAAACAATCTTTAATTCATGACATATTGAGCTATTTTGTTGTCAAACATTAACAGTTTAGAAATATATTCTATTCGAGATACTAATTTATTGAATTCAAGTAATGAAGTCTTAAAATCCGTCATAATTTGGTACCTGGTACAATATATAGAGCGGGATTCAGCCTATCCACTTGCTCTATGAGATATTTGTATGAGCCTTTGCTTAAATTACAAGTAAATTATATCAGACCTTAAAAAAGTCACTTGTGAATAATGTTTAAAATGTTACAGTAATTTTTAAACTAATTTCATCTAAACTCCTAGTTAACTGAAGATGATAAATAACTGTTCTTCAAAATTTCTGTATAACTTTACTCGCGAAAATATATTATTATTGAAGATATCAAATGCAAAGTGTGTCAACAACTAAGTATTCTCGATTTCTGCTTTTTTCTTATTTAAAATTCAGCATGGATTGGTGCAACAGATAAGGCTAATGAAGGACTATGGTTGTGGACTGACAGTGCTCCTGTTATGAACGGCTATACTAAATGGGAACAAGGACAGGGGGCCAACGCTGTTGAACATGGAGGTGAAAACTGTCTTGTACTCACAGTGCCTTACATTGAATGGAACGATCGTAACTGTCAACAAAGGTGTCCGTATAGCATATGTGAATATTAAGTAAATTTCCTTTAACCTTTATGATATGTAAGTTATGAAAAGATTGCGCAGATAAACAGGCAGAATAGAAACATTTTCAGCAAGCAAAGTACAAAAATTTAAAGTGATCACCGTACTTAGAAATCACATCGTTCTTGCTTATATTTGGTATTAAAATGTGTATTGAACATTAGCGAATTGTTAATATTACAAATGACTTGATGTTTGGATATTTGCCTATGTAGTGACGTAGTAGTACTCGGTGATCCCGAACATGTTATTGATCGGGGTTTTACAATGTATACAACGCTTATTCTACATGCAAGCTTTTATTTTTCAAAGTGGTTTCATTTGAAAATATCTGTTGTAATATCTATAAGCATTG
The DNA here is from genome assembly GCA_022818135.1 of Saxidomus purpurata. NCBI lineage: Eukaryota > Metazoa > Mollusca > Bivalvia > Venerida > Veneridae > Saxidomus > Saxidomus purpurata. Next base: position 38,277,575 of record JAFMSR010000009.1, on the reverse strand, counting down.
CTTTCTTGTGTTTATGCTTACATTGTAATACTGACTGGAAGATACAGTGGAATCTGTACCTTGTTTACCTAATAGGCGAGTTTGACCACGATCTAGAACTGGACAACAGTAAATACACACGGAGTGTACTTGATTTTGCATGACAATCGATGTGTTTTAACTGAATCAAACGGTTGTAGAATGGATTTTTCTTTAATTAACGTTCCTTTGTTTAAGAATAGGTTTGGTACACTTTTCGCTTGAATGACATTTGTATAAGTCTTCGTTTGGTGACGAATATTGCCTTTCCGACAGTTAATCAGAACAAATAACCCAAAGTCAAAGCAAACATGGTGCTTTCAGAACAATTTCCTGTCAATAAAAGAGACTAATATATGTAAACTATACACCCATACAACATTATTTCAAAGATCTGTAGAGAACCTTATTGATCTGTGAAACTTATTGATCTTAATCTTAGATTGACATTGGTGGTCTTTTTTGTCCTACTTTCACTTTATTGCATGTTGTAAACTGAAAGTAGCGATCTTTCAGCTTCGAAATAGGCATGCTTATTCATATACAACCTATTTGCAGACTCTTTCTGTGAGACTTCTAAGCAATTACAAAGATATTTGATAACTGGAAAACCTACTTTCGTTTTTGAAAAGGCAAAATATGATTTATCGATTCTTTTGTTAACTTAAATTTTAAACACAATGTGGTCACATATGATGCAGTATTTCATATTTTTCCTTCTGAGAAAACGCCCGTTACAATTCCAGAATTAAAAGAAAATAGATGTGGTCTTAGTTATGGACCTTTAATGATGCATGTAATTCTTGGGTGCAAACTAAAGTTTATTTTCCATTTTATTTTATTGTAACTTGTAACATAATGATTTCATATTTTAATAAACCCTTAATTACAGAACTGGTAAGACCATCGACTCAATTCAACTTTAGCGATGATAGACTGAAAACAATCTGTATACGTTAAACAAAAAATCAAAAGAGCCACAATTCATTTTTCTGGATGCATGTAATTGTACCAATTCTACAATAATTGGCAGTAAATTGAGTAGTTTAACATAACCTTCATTTTAAATACATGCAGTACTAGTTTTATGTCTACGATATATGAATATTCAAGTATATCGCTCTCCAATTTTTTAAGACTAAACATACAGTAATTGGTTTGAAGAATTGTCTTTTCATTTCTTTGATTGTTTATAAGTCACGGCCAACCCCGGGACTACTCCCTGGGTGAACTTGCCAAGATTCCTCCAGATGCAGATACAAGGGCATCCGGGTATCAGACCCTAGCTCATTTACGTATAGACCCCTTGGTTCTTTTACCTGTGCGGTGTATAGAACCGATACACATGCGACTACCTCCGGGTTCTAACCAGTTCATCTCTAGATTGGTTGGAATTCGAACCGGGGACCTCCTGATTGGTAGTCCAGAGCGTTAACCACTCGACCACCGCATCATCCATTAAGAATCGACTTTGTCCTTTAAATTGTGATATAAAACCATTTTCTAAGTTATATAAATTTTAAAATGAGTCTTTAAAATGATGTTCTTGTTACCAATATTGATCAAGGAGGAGATGTCGTTTAATGTTTCTCTATCTTTAGCTCGAGTGGCTATTATGTGCAACGAAGCGGAACCATTTCTGCAATTTTGGTACAGGACCATCGAAAGAACCATCCTGTGAAGTTTGATTAAGATTGCCGAGATGTCATTTGAAGCAATTGTTGGCGACGAACAACGACGGACGACGTCATACGACGGACATTCGGTCATCACAGAAGCTCACCACTGAGGCGAGCTAAAATAAGCAATAAGGAAGTACTTATTATAATATCGTTCAACCTATATTTGTGTAATGGACGGATGTAATTTTATCTATCTTTTATGTAAAATTTCTTTAAACCGAAACGGTGTAGCGTGCTAGTTGTTATTTAAACTTCGTAGGATTATTTGCTTCAACGATTTAGATTCATTAAAAGTATCTGCAAGTCAGGTGATTTAGCGATGATATTCACAACGGCTATACTTGTTTTACTTTTTTGTAACGGATGTTCAGGTAAGAGATTTAAAATAATGTTGTTCGTTTCTAAACTACAATGAATATCTCCAGATACGAAACTAGGCATGTCTAGTCTGTCACATGAAACAACAAAAGGTCCAGAAGGGTTCTACGCGCCCTACTGGGCTGACAGGACCGTTCTGAATAAAGTTTGCGAAAATCCTTTGGAAAATGTGACCAAGTTATAAAGTTGTAGAATAATTGGACAGAGCAAAATTTTTTTCCGATAAAGTGGCTCAATTTCATTAGAAATCATATACAGTTTGCAGAGCAAGTTTTATGAAAATGCATTAAAAAATCTTACCTGAAGAGTGTTATCAAGGTTAAACAATTATCGGCCGTAGCATGGTTGTTTTTCACACATGGCTCAATTTCTATAACAAGTTGCAGGCTGCATTCTGAGTAAGTTATATGAAATAATAGAGTTGATATTAGAGTAGCTAACTTAATCTAAACTTCAGCTATGATAGTAGATCTGATGCATACAGTCATATTGGACATCGTGGAATCCAGTATAACACACTTGCATGTTGAAAAAATGCTAAAATGCTATTACTTATTGTTCATATGGTGTGAAATAAAATAATAAAATACTGGGGGTATGACTTTACTTTGGGATGCTGCGATAAATTGCAAAACTATTATTCCAAAACATGTCAAGCAATAACGAATGTAGAGGTATAAAGTTAAAGTTAATCAATACCTTATTAAAAATTAATGATTGAATGGTTATATTTGCATTTAGGTTGTGGAGAAGGCTGTTCAAGTTGTGCAAGTATATCACAAATATGCGCCAGATGCAAGAATGGCTATTGGTTAAACGCTAATAATTGTAAGCGCTGTCCAGAAAACTGTGAGCGATGCTCTAGCGATGACAACTGTTCAGAATGCAAAACTGGGTTTTATGGCACAAGATGTTTACCGAATTGTACATTTTGTAGTGATGGCTTATGCGATATAAATGATGGTTATTGCATTAATGGGTGCATAGATGGGTATTATGAGGACATGGATACAGTAAGATCGTGTAGGAAGTGTTCTGATAAGTGTAACTTATGCCAGAGCCAGGAAATTTGTTCAGATTGTGATAGCGGTTTCTTTACATTTGGCTATAGAAATTCCATTGATGTTCTGGTAGTTGTCTGTTATCCATGTTTGTCTGTTTGTGAAGATTGTAGCGCAGCAAATAATTGCACCGTATGTAAACCCGGTACGCACGGTCAAATTTGCCAACATACTTGCACTGACAACCACTGCTATAGGTGTAATAAATTCGAAAATATCGAGAAATGTACGGAATGCATTTTCGGTTATAGAATATATAATAATACATGTGTTTCTGAAATCTTTTGTTCGCAAAACTGTCGAGGTTGTGATGAGAATGGGCACTGCACAGGAGGGTGTAAAAATGGATGGTCTAGACAAACGTGTACAAACAAATGTGCAAACCAATGTATGGCATGTGAACAAAACAATCACACAATATGTACTAAATGTACAGACGACTCTTTTGGGTCTTCTTGCGACCAACCTTGCAGTAAACAATGTTTCCGAAGCTCTCTTGAAGGCACGTGTAGATTACAAGATGGGCTTTGTTTAAACGGATGTATAGAAGGCTTTTGGGGAAACCAGTGTAATAATGTGTGTAATGAAACGTGTTCGCCTTTAGTATGCAATCAAAGTGATGGTCAGTGTGAAAAATGTCAACGCAATCATTACGGACCAGCTTGTGAATACACATGCAGTTCACAATGCAGAGACGATCGCAGTACACATCAAATTTGTAGGAAGTCAGACGGGAAGTGTGAGCTCGGATGCGAGAGTGGTTACAGCGGGAAGACATGTGAACAATTCTCAGGTAAATCTTTTATCTTGTACATGAAATGACATTATCTATAAGAACGTTTAGTTGTCTGTTCACACTTTACAAATAAATTATAAAAAAGCTATATGCATGAATTGACCAGGCAATGTAGAGACACACTATGCTTGGTTTAAACTACATTTTGGAATCAACGACATGGTAAAGTAGTACAACAAGTCGATAACAAGAGATTTCAATTTTGTTTTTGTTTTTTTTCAATGCGAAGTAAGGATAAAGTCCTAGGATTGCCATTGATAGGATCAACTTAATAAGTTGTGACACGCTAAAATCTCCCATAAAATAATCTGAGATTTAAAAAAGGTCCTACCTGATTCTATTTAGTGTGTAAATGTAAGCCTAAGTAGAATGTAGTATGACTATTACCAGTTGCCTTCAATAATACATCAGGTAGCGCCAGTCAGCAGCTAGAATATTTTTTGCCAAATCTTCAAAGATGTTATCTTTTTAATTATATGTATAAAGTATGTAAACCTCTACATTTTTGGAAAGGTCTTTGCAAAATCTTAACAAATAAATCGAAACCTTTCAAAATATGTATAGGTTTTCATACTTTCTAAGCACAATAAAAATGATAAAAATGTTAAAAGATTTTGGCCAGTAAAATTCTTATATAAGGCGCTACCTTAATACACTCAATTGGTGTACACAAGTATTTAGGAAAACTGTTTTGAGTAAAAAAAAGTCTTAAATACTGACAAAATATAGTATGGGTACGGAAATAATTTCTGTCTTACAGTTATACAAGAATGTTGATGTAAAGAGTTTCAAATATTTTCATACATTTAATAGTTACTTACGGGGTCTAAGAGTACCACAAAATCTCTTTCAAGTAGTTGAAAAGGAAATAAAAGCTTTAGCTGACAGAATAAAACAGTTGAATCGATTAAAGATACATTCAATGTCAATAATTCATTATTTGCAGAAAAATCTGATTCACAGAACGACGAACAGGACAACAGTGAAACAATGTCCTATCCTCTTGGGATTGTAACTGGTGTCGGCATTTCTCTTGTTGTTGCTGCTGCTATTGTTGGACTTACTTGTTTCCTGAGGTGGTATTTTATATTTGATTAAAATTGCAATTTAGACTTTATATTAAGTAGTAAAGTCTACGAGGGTTGTCCGAAAAGTTCATGCACAAACATCATAAAATATCTAATAAATACGTTTTTTCTTGTAACTTGCCGTAAAAAATAAATAAATGTGATTATGTGTCATACATGTATTTTAAAAGTTGCTTCAATCTTGTGCTTTTAAACTGAATGTTTTTTAATCCAGAAGAAAACGGAAGTTAACGTCAGAAACAAGCAACACCTTAGAAAATACGGAGCAAAGGGAGTATGTAAATACGGCGATTGGAATGAAAGGAATACCTTCTGCCGAAACAGATTGCTACTGTAACAATGAAAATAAAGGCTACGGCCAAACACAGTTGGAAGCATCTTTCAATGTATATGAGGGATTACAAGATAGCAAACGCGAGGACCAGCAACATTACACCGGTATAGTCTGAAAATAAAATAGTTCTCTAATAAGTAAACCATTTTCAAAATTTTGATTAAGTATGTTTTACTTTTTATTTTTCATTATTTCCTTTATGTGTGGCATAAGAATTTGAAACTTAATATTACTTTCTGCTGAGTAGGCAATATTATCCATAAATATTGACTCCTGTTGAGGAAGTAAATGATTAAAGTGAAAACAATTTCATACTTTACAGATCTGGAACGACAAGCAACATAAGTGTGAATGTTTACGTATCAACATGGGATTATTGGGTATGACGGGTTATAGTATCTTTGCAATTTACCTGAACATCAAATTAGATTTGTTTTAAAAAGAGAATGGGAACAAACATAAACGCAAGATTTGCCAATGCTTTGATTGTAAACAGTACAGTAACTGTGTTTCAAATTCTGTTAGAAAAACATTTATTTGTTATGAATAAGCAGCAATAAAATCTAAAAACACTCGTTGATCACTTCCTGTGACATACTTTGCAATTTTCAAATCAAGTTGCACCTTGAACTTTTATGTTTGGTTATTTTACCATGTTTATAATAGTTTGTTTTTCACATGTATATATATAAATTGTAAAGACCATGTCATTTTCTATATAAAATGTATATATATTTTCGTTCTTGTACAATGTTAGAGTAGTAACATACCACAAGAAGTTCAAAACTGCCTTAACGATGTTTTCTGTTTTAATGATTTTATAGTTTGTGTACTGATTGAAATTTCATACGAAGGTTTTATTCTATTACATGATTATTTTGGAATCAGATACATGTACAAATGTATCTTATTATGTAATGTACGTGTCATGAAGATAATTGTAGCTCACCTGTTACTTTTTGTCTTCTCACATATAACTTACGTCACTGTCACAGTATCCTTAGTTTACTGAACAGCCGGACACCAAATTCTTTTTTGAATTGAATTCTCGGAACTGCATGAATGATGTTTACTTAAGTATCTGCTTATACTCGGCGACGTCGTCGAATGGTTAGAGTCGCTGACTTGAAATCACAGTAACCTCTTTTAGATTGAGAGTCATGATTTCGAGTCCTGCTACCGACCATGTCTCTTTATGTGAGAAATTTGGCAGTTTCGATGGAGGATAGGAGTATTGTACTGGTTCTTCCAAGAAACGATTGTTAGGAAAACTGTCTGCCTGTTAAAATGACAAAAGAAAATGGTTGGAACGAGCGTTAAACTTCTACAACAAACAAATATACTCTGCGAATTTTCAATTTCTACAATTACCCTGTTAAATGATTAAATTTCATGTTTTAACTAATACAGTTCCATTATTTGATAAAATGGTTATATTTGAAACTTAGTAGCAAATGTATGATAGTGACCAGTCTACACGGATATATAGGCTGATTATTTTCTGCTTTGGTTGCAAAGGCAGAAGCATTTGCCACCAGTCGGATAAAAGTTATTTTAGCGATCAAACTAGCCCACAAAAACCGCGTTTTCTCTGTTTTTGTGAATATATATTTAGTTTATACTAATTCATTTTAGCTCGATTGTGAAGAAAGCTTGGTCACTCTCGAGTCTGTTTCCTTGAAAAACCAGTACTGGTGTCATATGAGGAGGTACGGTCGTGACCTTGGTGGGGCTCGAACCCGCAACCCCCTGGATGAGCGGCAGACACCTTAACCTCTACACCACCGCTCTCCTGTTAATATTTGAACGTAAATTAAAATATAGACACACATGTACAGTTACATAGTTCTTGGCGTTCTTGGTGGTTACTTTGTGTAATTTGTTACAATTTAGACGTTGCAAACATTTTTAAACATTTTGTAAACATATTTTTACATGATATACTACATAATCGCAGATATATCAAATGAATTTGTTTGAATATTCATGTATCCTTTGTCCGGAATATTTCCTTACTGTTGTGTAATATTTACATCCGAGAACATGACACTGCGAGAGAAAATCAGAACACTGGCGTGAAGTACAGTAGCTAAACAGTATCTGGGGGATGAGATAGGCACTACGATACACCTTACTCACAGCTGACTTAATCAGTTTTATTTTTGAAGGTCTTAAGGGATAAAATCAAAATTTACCTTTTATGTATGTCAATATATAATGTCAAACCAACAAGGAAGAAAATATTGCACACAGGTATAATTACGCTCAAGTTAAAAGAGTTGTGTAATTGAATCTTCCCGTACATATGAATTTGGTTTAAACGAAAACAATGAACCGTAACGTTGCAACCGGGTATTTAATATTGGAGTTTCCTCGGATAACTTGCTGTTACTATAATGATGCCTTATCTCCGTCCTTGATTTTACTAAAAAAGGTTATCAGTTATGAGATTCAAAACGTTTACACTAGTTTTATTGTTTATGAATGGATGCTCAGGTAAGATAATCATAAATTGTGTTACCATCTATATATGTTCTTTTACTCTATATTGATGTTAAAACAGGTTTGGGACACACCGCATGTTTGGTGTTCAACCCGTTTACAGTTGGACGCTATGCTTCCCTCTTTGATTGTGTCTGACGGAAGAGGGGGAGGACTCTGTGATGGGCAGTTTTTAAATCCCACTGGGACGAAACTGTTTTGATTTCTGTCCTCTGGCCTGTTTCGTCGGGCCCTTAAGGGTGTTTCTCTTGGTGCTCTGCCTTCTGCAAAGGCATTGAGTACATACGTTTTTTGGTTCTCAAGGTTTGCTTTTTATATATTTATACACGAGCATTTTTGTGTTTTACATACCATGCCTTTTGTTTCCATTGCGTGTGTTAGAGATTCACCTAGCAGGGATTACTTTTATTTACACTGTCCTGTGACTTTGGAACATGGTGGGGGTAAGAGTGAGGTTGGGTGCGCACCATAAACCGGTTTAAGCTCCCCAGTGGTGTTTTTGCCACTGACCGTTCCAAGGCGGTGCCCCACTGTGTTCCTTTAATTGTTCGTTTTGTCCTCGTGTGTTTGCTTTGTATGCTAGTGTGTGTTGGTAGTGTATATGTGTGTGTGTACATGATTGTGTGTGTGTGTCGTGTGTGTGTGCGTGTGTGTGTGTGTGTGTTGGTGGTGTGCACTTCTGGGTGCTGTGGGGCTCGTTTTGGGGAGGCTGCGTTTTTGGTACGTGGCATTCCCTGTTTGATATTATTTTTGTTTTTTTGGTTTCACCTTGAATGAAGAGATCTTTCTGTCAGAAACATGTGCCACACTATATGTTTTTACAAACGTCTCTTGTTTCATTGTGTTAGGGTATGATACAAAACTGATCGTAAATGAAAGAAACATGTATTTTGGAATAATGGAACAAAGGATTAAAACGAAAAGCTCGAACGGTAATGGAAAACTGTATAGTTTTGGAAATGTTAAGTGCATTCCTTTGGATATACATACACACATACAAATGTAGTCCTAGAGGTCAGGTACAGAATGCATCCGTATAAACGCTGAGGTATTTTGACCCATTTAATATGTTTTCCCTGTTACATGCTTAGATACAATTAGTCAGCTGAAGTGTCATTAAATTCCACCAAGACAACGCTCAATGTAGACGTTATATGTATAATAAATGTAATATGACGTACATGTACCTCTCATTGAAATATCATCGAACCAGGATATGACAACAACATGATTATGTAGATATACTTGGTATATGAGCCCGTATAAAGTTAAATTAAGAGAAAGCCGGTACAAACGAATAAAATCTTACTTATCTCCGCAATATTTGATCCGAGCAGAACAGCAAACAATCAGAGGCGGAAGGAACATACCTTTGAGATTTTTTAAAGCTAATGTACTTTTCTATGCATTTTAAAATTGATATCAGAATAAATAAAAAAAACTATGAAATTTGTTTTTTTTTCATAGCACTTCACCATAGACAAGGTTCCAAAAACACGATGTATGAAAATAAGCATGTCGCTCCGAAAATTTCTTTCAAATTTGAGTTACGTCAAACAAATGATAGAATTTGAAGAGAAAGTGTTTACTTCTTCAATGGAACATTCCAAGCCGTTTTAATTCTACAAGGAAAATACCAAGGCTGATACATGTATAGCGATTTTCGCTCAATCAAGAAAAATGTCACACATATTCCGACAGTGATTTTTGCTAATTGGCAACCATCAAAACAAGAAATATATATTATAAGTCTACAAATCATGTCGTAGATCGTACACTAATGAGTTCAGTTTTTAACAAGGAGTCATGGTCAGGTGACTCCTTGTTTTAGTAGGCAATTTTAACAACGACTCAGCGTTTGCCCCTCACAGTTTGAACAGCCATAGGCTTCCCCATTCGCCTGCAATGTAGATCGACTTTTGCTGATACGCGTTGGGATCGTGTTTGCCAACTCGGCTTAAAAATGGGTTTAAAGTCATTTCCGTTGCCTTATATATGTGTTGATGCTCTAAATCATTGTAATACTAACGGAGGCAAAATTCATAATGATATACTACGCAATCAGGCAGTCATGTACACTTAATCAATTGACCCGCCAGTACATAAAGCTCGCGTTTGCTTTTCAGCGACTGTGTAAACATATTAACTCATTCTGCAATAATAGAGCAACTAGCAAAACGAACTTAAAAAAGTATGTCTCAATATCAGCCAGTTATACTTTAAAAAAGATAAACGGCGTAAACATGTAAACATAAATATCGTTTCGATGAAAGTTATCAATGTGCAGTCTATCTTTAGATCGGCGATCACGTGATCAAAACGTTCGTATTTCATTCACAACGCGTCCATTCATAAAATTTGAATGGTGCAAACCGATGAAAATAGTAAGAGAACACTAAATATTTTGTGTAGCCTACTTAAGTTTCAAAGTATTATAGGCGCTAAAAATAAGCCTTGGTTTAAAATTTAGCTTTTCAAACGATTTCTTAAAGCAAATTAAAGTGTAAGGCTAATAGACTAATTACACGGGTGGTTATCTCTCCTTACCAACACAAAATGTGATAAAATGAAACTGCGGGGCGCGAACTGCCGATGTTGTGCGGTTGTGAAAAATCAACAAAAATATGAGTTTGAATTCCGTAAATTTTCGTTAAGTTTTTTAATGACATTCTTTCAAAAATCGGCTGAAACTTTTAGGTTAAGATACCATACATGTACTTCCACAGATTCTATTAATTATTTTTGGAGGTTATTTCATTTGGCATCAATTAAAGGGTATGTCCCTTTCAGAAAAAAATGCTGCATTTACTTTCTTTAATGATTTCTGATCGGATATCGTTGTTATAGGAGTTAAACGTCCACTTCAAAAGTACATGTATTTGGTCAGTTTAATAGGCAGCTAGTTTCCCTAACATCGTCCTAGAAAGTTCCAGTACTAGGCTCCGAATCTTCGCAAGCCACTGCCAACTTCCCTAGTTAAAGAGACAAAGTCGGGGGTTACAGTGATTTCAAGTCAGCTTCTCTAACCACTAGACCACGGGGACGGATCTGGTCGGACATCATTATGAAAATAATGACCTGTATTATATGTTTTATGATGTTAGCATATGCCCCTTACGGAAACATAAGGCACCACCACTTAAATTTTAGGTTTCATGAACATTTCGTGAAATAAAAAATGTAATCGACCAGTAAGTCGTGTCACGTATTCCTGAGGGATGTGTCATAAACAAAGTTGGTAACATACAATTTAAAAGCACTGTATTTTACTTCGTCAAAAGGTCTCAAGCAAAACTGTGTTTTTGAAAAAAATAAAACAACATCAGCATGATGTGTTATCAATGAACTGCAGGTCTGTGATTAAAATAAACGGATAGTAACCAAAATCAAGTACTGTTAGCGAAGAATTGACACAAACCTTGTCTACAGAAAAGAGCTATGAAGAAGAAAAAAATCAAATTTGTTTTTATTATTATTATATCAATTTTAAAATGCATAGAAAAAGACATTAGATTAAGAAAGAAAGGTCGAAGGTATGTTCCTTCCACCTGTGCATAAAATGTGAGCAAACAAGATTCTCCTTTCCAGCGGGATAGGCAGGACATTGAGAGAAAGTTTGCTGTAACTGTTAGCCCTTTTATGACAACCTCTTTGTTAAACATTCAACATTAAAAAATACCTTCTAGTATGTTAGCTATTACATGTATATCTATATCTAGGTTGCGGAGTAGGTTGTACAAATGGTGGTGGTATATCACAAGTGTGTCATGGATGCAGAGACGGATATTGGCTTAACAATAATGATTGTGCCCGTTGTCCGGAAAACTGTAAAACATGTTCAGACAATTCCCACTGCACAGAATGCAAGACTGGGTTTCTTGGACAAGCTGTCTCCTAGGTTGTGGAGAAGGTTGTAAAACATGTGCTGCTATATCACAATATTGTTTTGATTGCAAAGATGGATATTGGCTTCACAATAGTAAATGTGCCCGCTGTCCGGAAAGCTGTGAGCTATGTTCAGACAATACCCACTGCTCAAAATGCATTAATGGTTATTACGAATACGTAGAAGGTGGTTTAAAAACATGCCAGAGATGTTCGAACAACTGTAAATTATGCCAAAGTCTAGGAATCTGTTTAGATTGTGATAAAGGTTTCTATAAACGAAGCGATGAAAGTTCACCTGGACACCTTGTAACTTTATGCTTTTCTTGTCTACCTGACTGCGAAGAATGTGAAGCTTCAAATAAATGTACCTTGTGTAAACCTGGAAAGTATGGATCGTCATGCCAATACTATTGCATTTATTCTAATTGCCACAAGTGCACCGAAGAACAGAACGGTCAAAAGTGTACCGAATGTGTTGTCGGATATACATTAGACGGCAATACCTGTGTTCCTGACAAAAATTGTTCACTAAACTGTGCTAACGGTTGTGGTGAAAATGGACAGTGTATAGGTGGATGTAAAGACGGATGGACAGGACAAATGTGCGTAGTTGAGTGTGCCGTCCGTTGTCAGAAATGTCAACATAACGATAAGAATATGTGTAAAATGTGCAAAGACGCCTTCTATTCAGAACATTGCACGGTCGCATGTAATTCACAGTGTTCCCGCGAATCTGATAAGGAAACATGCAACCTTTCCGACGGATTTTGTTTAAATGGATGTCTTAATGGCTATTGGGGAAGTCAGTGTAACATTATGTGCAACGAACACTGTATCTCTGAAAGATGTAATCAGACCGATGGCCATTGTGAAACATGTCAACGCAATCATTACGGACCAGCTTGTGAGCACTCTTGTAGCGAACATTGCGGAGATGATGGTAGCATTCGTCCTATTTGTAGAAAAAATAACGGAAGATGTGAGCTGGGATGTAAGGACGAATACATTGGCGACATGTGTGAATATCACATTTATTACTTTAGGTACTACTTATATTGTATTGAAACTTACTTCACAACTTTGAACGTTATCGTAATATAAATAAGTTCGTTTGGGAAAAAGCGTACAAACAAGCTAATAGTAGTTTGTTTATACATTTACATAGATAAAAACAACAGCATAGAAATGGCGATAATTTAACTCTATAACCTAAGGTATGCCGTAAATATTTTGTATGGTTTCATGATTCATAATTTGAGCTATTTAGTTATAAAAAGTAAGTTATATAAAGTGTACAAACTGTATTTGAAAAAAAAACAGCAGTGACGTAACAAACATTTTATATGACTTAAGTAAATATATAAATAACCCAGCTGACAATATGTCACGTATATCCCAGAATTTTAAAAGTTTAACATAAATATTTCATTTATTGTATAATTGTTACATTACAGACAAATCTGACGAAACCAAGTTCTTTCTGCTAGGGGTTGTATCTGGGGTGGTTATTTCTCTGATGGTTGTTGGTGGATTTGGACTTATCTGTTACCTAAGGTTTAAATTTTAATTTAAAATATATTAACAAAATAGTCACATGTACATGTAACAATAAACTTTTATTTTGCAATATGAGGTGTTATCAAAGAACAGCTTATCAATTTTATACATTTACTCAGCAAGTATCAACTATCAGCATTCAATTTCATTAAGGTTAATACACAAGATTTAGCGGTAATTTTATATCACGTGATTATGTACACATAGTACACAATTAAATTTTGCTTTAATCCAGAAGAAGACAGAAGACTATGTCTGAAAAAAATAACACCGCAGAAAATACGGAGCAAAAAGACTATGAAAACACAGCGATAGAAATGAGAACTGCGCCTCCTGTCAGACCAGATTATGACAATGAAAATCAAGAACATGAGCAAACATCACTGCAAGCATCTCCAAATGTATATGAGAGATTACAAGATAACAGACAGGATGAGCAGCAGCAATACTCCGATACGATCTTAAAGTGAAGCTTTTACAGCTTATATGTGACAATATCAACTATGAGGCGCCTTTGTGCATTTATAGCGAGTTCTACTCGGGATCGAAAGGTCTAAACATTGCCCCTCTATCTCTTTTTGACATCTGTATGTTCAGTCCCGAGAGCGATTAATATTAGTTGTTAGAACTTGTATATCAAAAATATTAATCAGTAATTTAAAAATATACATAAATTGCTTTCAAACTGACCATCATTATTTAAAGAAAGACAATATTCACCGATTTATTCTACTAGAAAAATGAATATTGCCAAAATTATAACAAACATATATGAATTTCTATCACAGTTTTATTACTATTGAATAAACGCCACTATGATATGAATAAGGTATTGAGATATTCTTGAATCAATGAATACTGATTTGCCAATGTTTATTAATATCGGTTCGTAAATTAAGTGACTAACAATACCAACTGTAAGTGAACCGCAATAAGATAAATAACCTCCGACAGACATTTTTTCTTTCAAAGTATTTACTTCAATAAGTTGTACTAAAACATTGTAAATATATGGACTATTGCGCCCTATTGAAATATTGTACAATGTAATAGTTGATAAAAGCATACGTTTATCAGTAATGTCCCGGTTCCGGTTTATTCAATGCGTTGTTAATTGGTCTGGTTATCGACTAAAAAGAATCATCTATCGGCTACATGACACAAAGTATTTCGATTGTTGAATTGGATGCCTTACAAATTGACTAAAGCATCCTTTCCTTACACAATCCTCAACAAAATTTCATAATTTGGTATGACTAAAATGATATCTAAATGTTCCTCTTATAAATGGAAATGTAATGGAATGTAACAGAATGACAAAGTATTTGGTATATATTATTGTTTTCTTTGTGATACATATTTCGGCATTAGATACGAGTAAATTTACTCGATTCCAACGAATTTCTGATAGAAGGTATACTTCAGAGCTTGGTTCCTGGCACGCAACATTTAAAGATGAGTGTCTCTTCCTTTGCACGAGGACAACAGCATGTTTGACAGCGAGTTTTAATCGGAAAAGTCAACAGTGTGATTTAGGGTCTGCCACACTTGGAACGTACCAAATGTCGGTCAGTCAAGAATGGGAATTCTTCTATAATGCAGGTAGTGTTGTCTTAAGGTGAATTTAGAGGTTCGAGTTTTCAGGTGTATTTTTACTATGTCGTAGTTCTTAAGCATAGGGATATTTAATGAAAGTTCAAATAACGTCCTACGATGATGGTGGTTGCGTATTAGATATACATTGTGATAGAACATGCAGTGTAAGTTTGGCACAGAATAACGTTGTCGTGGTAACGTTACTCCTGGTTACGTTGTTATGGTAGCGTTGCTCCTGGTCATACAGGTAGTTTGCCAATATTCCCAGTAGGGCACTTCAGTTTAATGTACAGTTAAATCAACAATCATTCTAGTTCAGCTGTACATGTAGGAGGATACATAACTTAGTATCATTATTTTACATTTGATAAAAAAAACATAATGTAAACTACACTTAATAAAAATTGCGTTACAAAAAAAAACACATTGGCGGTCTCATCTTCATGGCTTTTTATATTCATTTTTACATTTCAAAGAAATCCTTAGTTGCCTTTTTGATTCCTGTTATGTGTTGGTGAGGGAGACAACGACGTGGGAAGACGCAAAAGTAAGCATTCATTTTCACTTTCACTTGCCTGCATTATTCCTTCAGTCTATTCCGTGAACCTACACTTAATTGAACATAGACACTGGATATGTTCTTATTTGGATTGTTCATTTGAGATCTCATAAGAAATTGGGTCTATTCTTATTCTTTCAATATGAACAGTACCGTTGATTATTTAAAGGTATGCTTACTGACTGAATATCGAACAGTACAGATTATAATCAGACCGCGTGGATCAGTTGACTTATGACACATTGAATATTCGTTGGTGGAACATAATCAAGACAGTAAAGAGTTTACTGAAGAGTAATATTAATATATATTCATTCGTCTTACTGAGTCAAATGAGCATGTAAAGTCAAGTATTGATAATATAAATGTTTTGACAAAACAGAAGTCAAGACTGATCGTGTCATTTCAGAATTACTGCCAGTTGCACTTTTCTGGGCATCTTGTGCATGTTAAAACCGAGATTGAAATGTCACACATCACCTCAAGTCTCCAAATAGACAGAAGCGGTATGTACTGATGTATGATCTGTTGCCTTATTTCAATATTTATAACAATTAATATCAGCATACTTCAGTTTATATCTCTTGGAATAACAGGACTTCCGTGTATTATCGCACAGCGAAATGAAGATCTGTTTTACTAGATATGCTTATAACTTCCTACAGCGCTTAATGTACAGCTTAAGTCCAAGGACTACATTTACAAGTAATTCTAATTTTACCCAGAAAGATGCCTTACCGGCGGAAATGACCTTTATTTGTACCAAAAACATTCTTAAAGAGACATACCCTAGAACTGATGTCAAACTAAATAATCTTCAAAACATTAATAATAGAATCTTTGGAAGTATTATAACTTAACCTAAAAGTTTCAGCTATGCATTCCCAGTCATTATCGATAAAATCAGCGGTTTAAAATATACTGCAGTACCGTAAACCATTCAATAATCTATGTAGAGTTGTTGTTGTACAATAAAAGGGTGGATGCGATTTATTACAGAAAGCCTCTATATTGATTTATTGTGGTAAAATGAGACATTTTTCGCGATAGGTTCTTCTTTGAAATTGTATTTATTTATCATTTTACGTTCATTTAACACATAATCTATGTTTCAAGAATATAATCTGCTGGATGCAGGGAGTGCCCCTTTAACTTTGTTTTTAGTCGAAAAGTACATGTTAGAAATATAGCGCAGTTTTTTAATGATATTGCAATAAATACGAAAGGCTTTCTGGCAAAAAACGAATTGAATACTAAAGGAAGGCATATGTCAACATTGTTTCAGACTGAATAGAACATGATTATATCATTATCATATCAGTGAATGTATGCAACTATATCTGTAAATTTCAAGATATCCTGGGACTTTACTGTATGTGTAATATTTTTAGTTTTATGATATAAGATTACACTGTGAGTTTCTATGTTTTGTTTGTATATGTGCTTTTTGGGTCCACCATCCTCGTTCGAGGCTTATAATCGGTACGACCCATATGAGTTTCTATGTTGAACTGATTTAATATTATAACGTATGGCCTATATACAATGTACATCAGGTAATATTGAGGAAGAGCGAAACGAGAACGAGAGAGCGAGAACGAGAGAGCGAGAGAGAACAAGAGAGCAAGAGAGAGAACGAAAGAGAACGTGAGAGCGAGGCTCATCCAATCAAAATATTGTGAGAGGTTTGGATGTGCCTCATGTAAAGTTAACAGTTTTATCTTATTACTAGTAACATTGAAATTTCCTCTGTTAATCATGTTTAACTCTGTTACAGTAATATTCAAAATGATTTTCTTTTCAAATTCAGTTGACTGACACAATTAAATGATTTTCTTTAACAAGTTTATAAAACATGGTCTTCAAATTTCTGTATAAGTTTATTTGCTCTTCTATATTCTTCTTTTAAGTCAAATTCAAAGTTTCTAACAATTAGTATTTTTGGTTATTGTCTATTGTTATTTAAACCAGCATGGCTTGGTGCAACGGATATGGTGACTGAAGGCTTATGGGTGTGGACTGACAGCTCTCCTTTAATGAACGGTTACACTAAATGGATGGAAACACAACCGGATAACGCTTTTAGTCATGGAGGTGAAGATTGCCTTGGACTGACCATGAGTAACTTTGAATGGAACGATCTCAACTGTACAACAGTTCGTCTTTACAGCATATGTCAATATTCAGCCAAGTTTCCAGTTTAACCATTACCCAGCTTAAGTTCTTAATTAGATTCGTTCATTTATCATTTTGGACGGAACCATAACATGACTGTGTTTTTTCTTTATTAAATTATGCACTGGGTGTATAGGCAGAAGCATACGCCTCCAGAATGGGCGGGGAAGTTACTTCACAAAATGAACAACAACAATCGTTCACTTAATTCCCTTATATAATTTTATTATATGCATTAGCTCATTTTTAAGCGTAAATCAAAGTTTTACTAAAAACAACTGTTATAAAGATTGTTACAAGTTTAACCGAGTAGTAACGAAGTAAAATTTAAACATAACAAACATTTTCATAAATGCAGTAAAACCCATTCCCTTAAACTTTAATTACAGCCCCTTCTCATTAATCTTTTGAATGAAGAATGATGCACTTTTTTAATGAAGAATGATGCACTTTTTTTAATGAAGAATGATGCACGTTTTTTAATCAAGAATGATGCACTTTTTGTGTCGCCCTTTCGGAGAAAAGGCGATACATTGGGATCGTTTTGTCCGTTCGTCGGTCTGTCCGTTCGTCCGTCACACAAACTTAACGTTGGCTATAACTTTGCCATTTCTTAAGATTTCTTCATCAAACTTTACAAATGTATTGCTTATGACAAAAGGGTCATGATGCTGCCAAATGTGTAGGTCAAGGTCATATTTGACAGAGTTATGCCCCTTTTTGTACTTAGATTTTGTCACGAAAACTTAACGTTGACTATAACTTTGCCATTTCTTAAGATTTCTTCATCTAACTTTCAAATAGCATTGCTTATGACATAAGGGTCGTGATGCTGCCATATTTTGTAGATCAAGGTCATATTTGACAGAGTTATGCCCCTTTTTATACTTAGATTTTTTCTATAACTTTGCCATTTCTTAAGATTTTTTTTATCAAACTTTCAAATTGCATTGCTTATGTCAAAGGGTTGTGATGCCGCCAAATTTTGCAGGTCAAGGTCATATTTGACAGAGTTATGCCCCTTTTGTACTTATATTTTGTAACAAAATTATTGGTTATTCTGACAAAGCGTAAGAGGTCTACATAAGTATTCTGCTGAACACCCATCTAGTTTAATGAAGAATAATGCACTTTTTAATGAAGAGTATGCATATTTTAATGAAGAATTATGCACTTTTATAATGAAGAATGATATACTTTTTAATGAAGAATGATGCACTTTTTAATGAAGAATGATGCACTTTTTAATGAACAATGATGCGCTTTTTAACGGTAGCTTGACATTTTTTGTAATGCAATTTACTCGCGCTATACTAAAGTAAGTGTTATGGGCGTTTCCTTTGTTCAGATATTTTCAAAAATCATGTTTCTATAAATTTATCTGTACTGTCAATATTTGTTTTCGTGACAGCGGAATTTATCGCGACTTTAAAATTTCCTACTGGCCAAGAATCATCGAATAAAGTTAATTTGACATTGAATCACAATCGGTGTTGTTTTAAAAGCTGTTAATTGAACTTGGATGTATACGGTGCCCGTTAATTGATATGTGATACAAAATTACGAAATGTATTTCGTCATGACGAACTATTATTTCGTTTTTACGAAATGTTATTTCGGTTTTACGAACTATTATTTTGTTTTTACGAAATTTTATTTCGTTTTTACGACATTTTATTTCGTTTTTACGAAATAAAAAAAATGTATCACATGTCACTTAACGGGTACAGTAAATTACTTGATAATCTATGTTACGAAGATGTCTAAAGGGCGAAATTGACCGTTGTCTTTCTCGCGAAAAGATAATTTCCAACGTTCCTTTGAATCGAAAGTACATGGCTGTAAATATATGGAAGTAACTTTTTCAGTGATGAAACGCTTTCCGAAACGTTTCTTAAAGAGTGGAAAAAATATGAATGAAATTTATGTCAGCGTTGTATTCGAGAAAATATAACACATTTGTATCATTGTGTTATTTGCAAATACATTATTCTATATGATCAATAGAAATATTATTATATATCTGTGTATTTAAAGTGATAATGATACTTTAAATGTTTGAGAATGGACGAAAGTTTACTGAATCCTTTGGACAGCTAAGTAACGCAAACATCGCCAAGATAGAGTAAACATTAACCAGTCAGAACCATTTCCTATCAAGTACCGAGACCATTATGTAAAGTATTCATTCGTGGAAATTGATATTAAACATAATAATATGACTTTATTTGTAAAAGAAACCGTTTGTTTTCCATGTAAATGTATATGTCACTCAACTGATCTATTGATTGTCCTGGGACATACATTGTATCAGTTTGATTAAATATTCAAATATCGTCTACATACATGTTACCTTCGAATTGTTCAATGTCATACTGTTTAACACAAACAACAGTTAATTGTAACAAAACGTTGACGATTTAGGAGATTTCAAAAACCTTTTCAAAATACATGTACATCTACATGTAGAACCTTATTTCAATTCAGAATATAGTTTACAAACGTTTTTTGCAGACCATTGATTAATTTCTCGTTTTTGTATACATGTATATCAAAATGATAACAGATAACGATGAAAGTGAAAGAGTTATCCCATCCTAACTGCACAATTTTGCCTCCTTTTCTGGAGACTATGGCTCAGCTGTAGATTGTTTGCCTTATACCCTCTTCGCACCTTTCTTTATTTCAGGGCAGAAGGAGGCATATCAAAAGCAAAATTATAGTTAAAGTTTTTGGCCGAATTGTTACGTTGTATCAGCTCGATGTAAAAGGATATTTTCAAAATGAAATGTGTTTAACGGTACTTTAAGTCATTCTATATAAATTCAGTATTTTATTGAAAATATGTGGTACTTTTGTCCAAATGCAAATACTCCTTTTGATTTGTTGCGCATTTAGTGTCGAAAAAAAAACATTCATAAAATAAAATTTGAATGCTTTTTCGAAGCACACACATTGAGCTGGTTAAATAGATATATAAATAACACGTTAACATTTTATATGAAGCTTGTCTTTATTTCTCTCTTATTCGAGCATTTACCAACAACAGACTAGCCTTTGTTAAAACAGCCATGCACTTCTTGACCAGTGGTGTCATACCATTCCGCTTGGCACGAACACCCAGTCCTGCAAGATAGTAATAAAATGTATCAAAGATGAGTCTGCAATTATGCCAGCATTAAGGGAAATTGGCTGTTCTAAGATTTAACCTATTTCACTGCATTTTATCATGCGTTTGTTGTGTTCGCAATAGTGTGCATATGATGTTATTTATATGTTACACTTGGAGAAAGTGTTGCCTTTATATATAGTTACAATGAAATATTTAATTTCCATATTCTGTTGTATTTCCAATTTATTATGTGCATTTTCTGCTGTCCTTTCTCATAGGTAGAGGATTCGTATTATGTGTGTTTGTTTGGTCGTTTGTTGTTAAGTGACGAGTTGGTTTTTAAGGGTTAAAATATAAACCTTCTGGGACACACTTTGTATGCACATAAAAACTTTATCAACTCTGATTTTTAAATGATATGCCTAATAAAATCTCTATACAATGAACATAATGTTTATCACGTTATGGTAAAACAATTAATTATTTAATATGGAAAATGGATTCTACGAAGTTAAACCTATTCGTAGAAAAATGTCTTGTTTTTCTTTCCTTTCTTAATTAGTGTTATCTTTAATTTGGTGCATTAAGTTTGTCAACACCTGTCCGAAAACTGTTCACAGTTTTATTTTAAAGAACTATACCGTCGTGCTTGTACATTGTAAACATGACTCTCATTCGTATGTTATTCATATACTATACAAACCCAAGTGTAACACATACTGCTTTAGTTAGATAAACTTATAAATTATCTTGTTCAAATGTGTCATCAACATTAGAATGTTAGTAGTTCAGGCCGACCCACGGAAGTCACGGGTCAAAATGACAGGACCCCAATATACTGTCTGTAAAAGTCGTTTTTTCGCAAGGTGTTTATTTTTGCTAATTTTCGCGAATTCATCAAACTCGCTAAAATCGCAAACACAGAATGATTATATATAAAACAGTGCACGCTCGCGGATTTAAAAATTGGAAGATCGCGAAATAAACCACTGGCTAATATAAATACGTTTACAGTGTCGAGATGTACAAATGTATGTTTAATTAGACATGATTCTTATAGTACCGTCTGTAATAAAGCTTGCGACATGTTTTCTCTAATTAAGAACTTTAAATTTGAGAGACCAAACAAGAAGCACCATACCTGCACTGAGCATTTGGATCTGCGGGGCAAATCGCACCAACACATGGATCCCTGGAGCAATCTGTTAAGGCAGGGTCGCATTTCAGGAAAAGTCCCTCACTGCCTGAAATATAAAGGACATTTGGATACAGACGAAAACCGTAAAGCTTGGTCATATGCCTCCCTTACTCACGTGGGAAACTGTTATATGTTACGTTATATGGTGTTAAGGTCCATCGCCCTCTTTCAACGGATAGATATGATGAGACCTCCAGCATGCCTCACCTCATGCTGTTAACAATAGAATTTCGATCCAAAAGTAGGAGAAATGTACCTGACTGCAATTTCCAGTCAATATAAGCTAGTTTCGCTGGCGCTACCGAAAATGAGTAACTGTCTGGCGCTGCTCAATAGGTAGCGGTACTTCCCAGACTTCTCCATGAGTTCATCACATCCAAAGCATCCCGACAGCTCTCACATGTAGAACCTACGGCGAAACAGTCCCACATTCGATGGCAGAATCCCAAATAGAAATGGTCCTCCGCTACCGAGACTATTCGCTCAACATACGTGAGTCGGGTGTCTACCTCACAGTCAACACTAGTCATCCGTGAGGCTTCCACCCTTCGAGGTAGGTTCCAATATGATGCACAAAAATGATCTCGTCAAGGGTAGGGGTACCAGCCCCATTTCCATCGGCTTTCCATAACACACGTTGCCTGAAACCCATCTTCGATTCACCTATACTGCTAGTAAACAGTGAATTCCGAGTCGAAAAAGTAGATCACTTACGCGGCTAATTTCGACCTAGATGTGAGTGACTTAGCCCTGACAAGGGCTCGTCTTAAAGCAGCTAAAGAAAGAAGCCTTAAAAATGTCTCTCGTGCCTCTCCCTCAGCACAAACACTGTTAGGGAGGTTTTGCCAACCTGCCGCAATCCAGTCACCGTGTTATCCCCCGCCATACGTCACCGGCACGCGGGGATTCTGTAGTACTTCTCCGTCGCTTCGGGGCTGTCTTCTCTTCATTATTCGATAATAAACGGTTTTTTTTCAGGGTCACCCCTCGTCGTTAGCCAGGGCCCCGACAGTTACAAGACCGGAGTCAAGTATCTGTCGAGACTCAGTGCCTGCTCTGCGACGTGCACGCCACGAGGTACTGAGAACAGTCACGTGAGAAACTATTTAAGCAAGTCTACATTTATTTCAAGCCACTTACCCATGACCGCAAAAGCCACTAAAGAGACAACAAACGTCAGTTTCATCTTTAACACACTGCTTTAAACAGAATTTAAGGCAAACTAGAGTTTCTCTGTGGTATCTTAAATTGTGAACTTGCCCTTGCTTTTGATGTAAAGATAATATTTGAACTCTATAAAGAATGAGTTCATACGTGGAGAGATAAGATTTCAAACTATAAGTTATAAATAGCACCAAATATGTCATGTTTAGTTTACACCAAAGTCGATACTTCTTACTTGGACATGTTGTATTTCTTACTAATATTTAAACATCGTTTTACTTCTGTTATCCGTGACTGTTCCGTATGTTGCCGAACATTTTACAGAACCCACACAATAATGCACATGATTGGCACCAGATCAATCTGAACACATTATCCACGCTATATCATGCAGCGCTGTATTTTTTCGATGAATTAGTCAGGTTAGTGGATGGTAACTGCTAACCACTAATTTCAGAACATTTAGTGCACGCGTACTCTGAAAAAAAGTAAGCGGTTACCATCAAAGAACCCGACTAAGTCATTGAAACTTACATTTTTCATGTATTTTTATCAATATGAAACATAATAATGTTTTGTAGCTTTGCTATTGTTATTAGAACTAGAACAGAAGGTTGTTTTAGTGCATATTTTATCGACCGTTCTCAAATAAGTAAGTCGGCGTTCCTATGCTTTATAGACTTAGGCTTCCTTCTACATAGTGTAACTAGTTCTTGCAACGGAGATGGAAGAGTCGTTGAGACCAAAGTTCGCAAGTTTTTGTAAGAATATCGCCAGTTAGTTTAAATGAATAAACCTGAACTAAAGGAAAACACGAACGTTGAGTTGAGCAGTATTTAATAATTTCTAGATCATATTTTGGTCATAATGACATAGTAATTGTTTGGATCATGCTTTCCAGTTCCATTTCTGCCTTCTATGTGAACCACAGATGGTGCATAATCGCAGTCTTGATATGCCAACTACAAAACAAGACAAATTGTAATAGCATATGTCAAACTAGAATTAATAAATATAAAGTTCTGACTTGGTACTGAGGTGTAGATACAGAAAGTTGGAAATTAATCCTGGAGGTCAACGAAATTTGACCACAAACTGCACGGTCCTATCAGAAAATAAACAAAATAAAAACAATGCTTAGGATACTGGTTCAAGTTTTAACAATTTTGAATTGTAATGATAGCGACCACCACCCAATAGGAATACTACTGGCATGAGACCAGTTTCCGAATCGTACCACTTTCCGACTACTCGTTATCATAGCTTTCGTGTAACTCAGAATGGGAGTAGCAGTATGCGAAAATCTGCAGAATTGTTGATATAGTTAGCTGATATTTACACGAGAAACCCTTTTTATAGCTAGTTTGTACAGTATGCTTTTTAATTTGAAACAGTCAGCAGTATGTTCTAGAAAAGAAACATACAAAGTATAACAAACTGCTGTAACTACATGTATATATAAATTAACATTCAATTTTTTCATCGAGTCTTTCAAAATAGAAACTGTTAAGGATATTCCTACTACAGTACCTTAAATCCACCAGTAATACATCCCACAAAAATTCCAGACAACTCCAATTCTTGTCCTATACCTGCACTGTCAGTTTTCACTGCAGCTACAGGTGTGTATGTTGGCAATTTGTCACACATCGCCATAACCTGCGGAAATAAACACGTATGTAAATATATTAATAAGTTTTTGGGTTAGTCCGTCACGGAACCAACTGATCATAAACATTCAATATTCTTTTGAAAGAGCTAAAATGCACATTATATGAGAAAAGTCTTTATACCCTCAAAAGTATATAGACGATCAAACTATCAATCAATATCTGGTATTCATATGTCGTTTACAATTCCTATGAGATTTATGAGATTTAGTGTGATTGTTAAATTGTCTTCCAGGCAATAATGCACAGAAATAGAATTATCACATGTTTTTTTTACATGGTTGAATTAAAATATTACACATACGTTTTTGCCCTTTTGCCATGAGTCTGGAGATCCTAAGTTACAGTTTACCATAACGTATGCTTCATGCGACGTTCTGTTACCATTGGAGCATTGCCGGGCGTCCGGATGTGATTCTGGATGGCTGTTAGCAATGTCGGAAATTAGGTCATACTTCTTGCATTGTGGAGTAACTGTAACATTTTCAATCTATTATAGATTCAAATGCGAATACTACATAAAGTATATTAAAAAACACACACACACACACACACACACATTCAGATCAATAAAACGTGTTGGCGGAGCATGTCATTATGTATTCTATCCTTGTAATTTAATCTGTGAGCCAAAAAGAAAAAACTGACGATCGCATCTTTTTAAATTTACTCCATTCAATAACAAGATGAACTCATATTATATCAATTATCAACGGTTTCTGGTTTTCCAGTATGCTATATTAAAATAAAGAAACGCAAATATCGATGCAATATACTTATAGAAGCAAAACATATGTATTATCATTGCACAATATTTTGTTAGTGAAACATTTCAGTCATTTATTGAACAATATAACACCTTTTTTTCCAATTTGAAAGTTGCTTTGCATTGCTCCATGTAAAAAGCTTTTACTTACCTAGTGATACGGCAGGCTTTTGTGTGCTTGTTTTCATGTAAGTTGAGGTCGTCTCTGGTGTGTTTTTGGATGTTAACTTTATATCTGTTTTTGTTGCGGTCTGTGGGGGTTGGGTGACAGAGCTCGTAGTGCTTGGCACCAGTGTCGTAGTTTGTGCTATATAAAATCGTATAAGGTTTTACATTTTTATTTACAGATATAACACCTTCTCATTCGTTTTATTGTTTTATCAATACTGCACAAAGATCTCAAACAAAGTAAAAATCAAATTTCAACGCCAAAATATTTCGAATTGTTCTTGAAAGAAAATTCCTTTGATACATTTTGTCGATTTCATAACTAAGTTCTAAGGGCTTTAAAACACGAGTATTTGCTTTGAAGTAGGAACAATTTCTTTTTAAGATCCGTAATAATGGAAAATACAAAACATGGACATCAGAACAAAGTACCACACGTTGCTGCCATATTTGCAATCAGCAAATGTGTTGTGAATCAACGCGATTACTTAGGTACTGCTTTCATAGATTCTTTCTCCTTGGATTTTATTTTGTTGTCACATGAATAGTTTGAATTTATTTATTACTTTATTTATTACTTGTCGAAACCAGCTCTTTTTTTATGGTCAGGTGTGAAAGGTTAACAACCTGGATGTAATCTAAATTTTTCTATTTATCTCACCGGAAATGATCCTATTGCCAAAGAATATGTCTGCAAATGGGCAAGTGCAAAATAAGAGCACTCAGTCAAATTGTCCGTCTAATTTAAACACTGCTTGCTTGCTTCACGTTTCTAAGCATTTTATCTACACGAGTAAAAACACGTAATGTTTTGTACGAAAATCCTAATACCATTGGTCAATACTAAAATATACCAGTCAAAGAAAGACATTTACTTACTTTCTGTGCACGTACACGTGTTTTCCCGTCCATTTGAATATGTTGCTGCAATTTTACAGAGAGGCGTAAAAGCAAGATTGAAATTAGATAATGAAAGGACTTTTATAAGCTGATACTACATATTTTATCGAGTTTAAACTTGACCATAGAATAACAGCGGAAGCAACAGTTTTAAATTAGCAGAAGTGCAAGGAAACAACGCTTTGAGATGGCGATGTGATATGTTCATTAGTATGAATTGGGTAATTTTCGATTGACCAGAAATTTTGCGATTTCTAAGCAGACAGACTTATTCGCGAATTTTAAATTCTCAAAAGGAGAATTCTACAATAGTGAATCTATGTGAAATGAATCTTTGGCGAGATTTTTAAATCACCTAAGTGGGAAATTCTCGAAAATAGCAAAAAAAATAAATCATCGCAAATATTAACCAATTTACAGTAATCAAGGAAAATGTAGGTATATTGCTCTAATTTAAAAGATAGCTTACTGAAAATGGCTACGACTGACACACATGTTTAAAATAGAAACGATTTACTTACCACTTAAATGTAGCACTGTGTCAGCTTGGAGATCACTACCAAACACGTTGTGCATGTCCCTCAAATGCTTCCAAACTCGAAGCAAAGAATGGAGAATTATCAAGAATCAAATTATAATGAAAGGGGTTTAAGAGTGTAAACACGTCAACACCGGGAGTAATAAGACTGATTTTAATGCATCCAGTAGGATCTTCATCAGGATACGAAACATAAAATGTCTTCACTGAAGTTTGAAAAGTTTGTTTTAAATTTATGACGTTCAGATACTAAAATACTTTTAGATGAGTCTAATAAATTCAACTGAATGCACAATGTATTCCAAATGTCGATTAAGTTACTCTTGATTTTACACAACAAAGGTGTATGTTGCCAATTATATGGTAATTTAACTACAAATTTTAAGATATAGGGCTCAAGGATCAAGTACATACCATGGTGGTGTGTCTGACAATGCGACAGTTCGTTTCTATGGCCATATTGAAGATAAAAGTAATCCGACAGATCTGTAGTTATTGAAAATTTCATGTGTTATACAATTGGTTTTTCAAACAGGCCAGTTAAAAATGTGATTGGTTTAAAGCAACGTAAGTTAAGGACACTCTTTATATTCCATGTCCGGTATATTTAATTTAACTTTACTAGGTATAATTCGTTTATTTTTTAACTCTACTACTGGCCCTTTTGACTTCTGGCCCATGCTGAAAGTTGTTTAAGGACACATTTGTCGGTCACATCGGTCACCGAGAGTATTAACCATAACTTACATTTAATAAAAATAAATTTTGTAAAACTCATTGGAGGATGGATATGCTTTTAAAACGATGTTTTTGCGTTTAACGGTATATTCATAGAAATTTGTTTTCATGAAGTTTATGTTTATAGTTTCTTACATTTGCAATCGGGATTGCTATAGAGACAGCCTCCGACATTGTCATGCCCACCTAAAAATATGAAACATCTATGAAGTTACAGGAAAAAAACATTTGTACATGTACTTCCCAGTACAGAACAGAAACTATACTTTATTGAACTTGCACCAATTACATGTACTGATACATTATCATACAAAGGATTGCATAAATCAGCAATATCCTTGTCAGTAAGTAAATTTGAAAAATAAAAACAATAGTGCATTTCAGGTTCTAGTACATGTATCTAATATCTGTTTTAGGATTTTGTCAAACATATGCCTTTCATTCTAATCACAAACTGAGTCAGCTGGTGAACAAAATAGAACTTGCATCTTTAGTAACAACAAAACTATAACCATACACCAGCCTAAGCTTACCAACATAATATTGACTGTTTTTTAAATGTTTATGTAAATGATAATCTAACCTCCTATAAAATTCGGCTGATTCTTTGAAAAATCACCATTACACTCGCAGTTTTTCCCAGGATTGTTTACTGCCTCAACATAAGCTGTTAAGTAAAAAATATTGAATCAGTTAACGTCAACATTACTTAAGCTGATAGTCTTCTTGATCGAATGGTTAAAGGCGTTGACTTGAATCGTTACTGGTGGAGGATCATTGGTTCATGCCCATCTATCTACTATGCCTCTTTATTTGAAACAGTTGGCAACTCCTTATAAGGGATATTGGTTTTGAATTGGACCTTTTTTAAGAACGAATCAAGAAGTAAATATTGTTAAAACAGGCATTTTAAAAAATGAAATTAAACTGTCTGATACAAGTACACAACGAAAAGCAAATGAATCGTCAAGGCAGTCAGAATGTCATAATCTGATAAAATGAAATAAGGAAGCAGAATTAAGGAAACACTAATCATGCATTATGAATGTCAGGACCGTTCAGCTTTTAGATATGTTATATGCAAAGCTACTGTTTAACTGACAACACCTGTGCAACTAGTGTGTTAACACTTCCCCCGCTAATGAAATGTTTTATTATACTGCATATTTCTGAGCAAGGTTTTCATTTTTCATGTAAAGGCGGATTTACAAATTACAATAGTTGGCAAAATAACAATTATAATTCCTGAAACACCTTTACCAGACAGACATTTTGTATTTAAGTATCTTTCTACTGAATTTATAACAGTCTGTTAGCTGAAGTGTGTTTTAAAAGGTTTCTTGTCATAACAATTCGAATACTGTAATTGTACCAAGAATCAAATTAAATCGTTCAACCTGTTATTTCCGAAAGAGCTCTTCCAAAGCAGGAACGTTGCTTTTCTGCCACTGGTTCAAGCAAAGACCAGACTGTAATGTCAGAATATAGACTGGTCATTAACATAATAATATCAATTAAATATCAAAACTAGTTAACACATAATGAACTCGGCTATCGTATTTTGGAAAGGTAATTCGCCCTGGCATTGAGTCTCGTAGAAATAAGGCAAAATTTGGTCGACAAATTATTGTACCAGGAGTAAATAGCAGAGTATACATATAAATTTTAGGATCAATCTTGTCCCGTGAACATAAAAAAGTATTTTTCCCGGTTCGGTCTTGGTAGGAATTATATTGAGATTCCATATCTAGCACTGTACGTATGTAAAACAAAAGTGGTACAGTTTCAAAACGTGTGAAACTGACTAGACGCGTCAAAACGTGTTAGCATTTTAGTTGATACTTGCAAAGCTTAAGGAAGATGTAGGAAAACTGATGCATTTATATGCATGATCAAATGGTCAAAATATGCATAAATTATGCTTAGTAGGTGTATTACTTTAAACCGGTGAAAAACTTTGGAAACAAGACAACAAAACTGGCAAGAAAAATGATGTAATGATTAAAGCTTACTTTGTGTGTCGCTGAGACATGGCTGACCACTGATTGCAGATCTCAACGCTGGAAAAGAAAAGATATGGAATAAAGGATTTAATTCATGTCCTTTTGAAAATACTGAGGTACTTTCATTTGAAATATGGAAATACTGTAATCTGATGAAAAAGTGGAACTACTGTCATATGAAAATATGAAACTGCTTTCATAGATAAACAGTCTAGATACTGTTTCTCTAACAAGAACAATTATAAACAAAATATAAAACTAGAACGATACTGGCACTAATTCATGTATACAAAACAACAACCTGTCTTTATATTCAAGAATCTCAATATTGAGGGATTATTTTGTTGCGGTTTGACAGATATTTTTGTTGAGGTTAGGAGTTCCTAGACATGATAAACTCACCTATGTATTCGGAGACAAACTCACACGCTGGTGAAGGAGTTGTTTGTCTGGCTGAAATTGAATGTATTCTGCTACATAACTTGTGTTTTCTTCACACCTCTGCTAAATTCAAATCCCTTTCCTGAATTCAAGTACATTTTAGACATACTTGGTTTATATTAAATTATTATTTCTGTGGGTATCGATAGCTCAGTGGTTAGGGCTTTCGCCTCAGGAACTGGAGATCCCGGGTTCGAACCCCAGCCCGAGCATGAGGTGTGTCCTTGGGCAAAGGCACTGATACGACACGTGCCGTAGTCCGCCCAGCTGAAAATTGGTAAAATTTGCTGCCTCTCCCTCGCGAGAGTGATGACATCATGAATAAGTGTTCAAGAAGGATTCAATAAGCTACGGAAGCTTTCTTCGTAATAGAACTATTACTATTTTCAACTAGCTTTTGAAAATAATACATAGTAAAAGGGTAGAAATATAAAAACATTTAGTCAAAAAAGGTATTTAGCACGACAGTGTAAGTTAAAAGTAAAAATAATATCTTACAAAAAAACCAGGCCCGAGACGGATGTAAGATAAACAAAGCTCCCAAACAGACTGAAAGAACATATATATAATGCACATATTAAAGTTATATATATTAACATGAAACGTTGACTTGCTCGCACTTAAAAGAAAATAAATATTATAATGTACAGGAAGTGATGTATAAAAGTTATATTCATGATTATACACAATTTTCAACAGGTATTAAATAAATTTGTCTTCTCTTACTAAAAATGTTCCGCGGGCTTGGCTGTGTTTACTAAAAATAGCTTTTGGAGATAACACCATGGTGCGCTATATTGTAAATCAATGCTAAATTTATTACATGCACTTTATAACAGGAACATTTTAACATGTGAAGCCAACTGAAATGTTTTAGAAATAAGCTGTCAAACATATTTTATCTTGTTACTACAACAAATGAAGCATAAGCTTGTAAAAGATAAAAGTTGGCAAAACTGCTCATTCATACTTAATCTAATGTGTACAGTAAAATCCATGACTGTAACAGTTACCGCCGTCCTAGTTTTCATTGTGATTATAAATTTCTAAACTTTCACCTTATCGTAGATCAGAGGCGCTTTCCTATCTCAACGGCACACCTTTTAGGGATGGAATATATAACTTGTTAAATTCAACAATAGGCTACAATGAAGACTAAACGAACCAGGTAAAAGACGGTGTTTGACATTTGTATTTTACATCATGTGCCGTGAAGATTAGCCATCCGTATAGGAAAATGTCAATCTTCGCTTCCACACGATCTTGTCTAGCTACTGATTGCAACTGAATGACAATTATCCAGTTATATATAAAACTGTGTCCACAGTTGATCTAGATTTTCACCAAATGAGTAAGTCAAAAGACTGTTTCGCATGTTGATTCTCTGGATTCTTTTCTGTCTCAACACACTATCCTGTTCCTGCAACTCACTTATGTGCACCGGTATAGAATGCAAACACCGCCTGCTTATACTACAGCATCAAGAATACACCTAGTATGTTGTTCGTTTTTAATTAGGTTGTGCTTTATAGACAAGCTGTAAATTCTTTTACTTTGGATTTTACTTATGCACTGCAATCTGGCACATACTTTTCAATCATTAGTATTAAATATAATACGACCTACGTTGAAATGACAGAAAGAGTTGTCTAATGATTAAATTAAACAGCGTTAAAATGTGCCATATTTCACAGGCCTAAAAACAAAAGTACTAAATATTCGCGCCGTATTATATGCTTAAAAATGGAAGGACCTTTCGTTTCAATGGAAACTCTCTGTCTCATATAAATAATATGTGTACAAAATGAAATACCCTCTCGACCCAGCCTCATACACTGTCTATATTTTTTCTAATGTCAGTTCAATGAAATTCTTACCTTTGGAATTAAAGAAATACGAAAAAGACTACATTCTAGGAACATATTTCTCTTACCCATAAAGTCTCTTGGCCAAATCGTAAAATGTATACAATGTAACGCAATAGCTATAAAACAACTGAACCATTCATCTGTAAATTGAGACGGAACAATCTATTTATTTATTTTCGTCAGTAACTGGTACGAGGTGACGATTATACAATAACAAAATAATTATCAGGATCGTCTATACCAGGACCAAGTCCACTTGTAATATGCTTAATCGTTGCTTCAGTGTCGCAGTCTTGATATGCGATCTGAAATGTTTAAAAAAAATGCCGTGTTTGGTCTTGACATGCATATTTTAAATGGTGAATAAAGCTTTTAATTATAGCTTTTTATAGTGACAATTTGTATATACCTATTATATGATTTATTGAATATCTTAAGGAAATACACTATTCTGGTTTGTATTTTATTAACATATAATATTGATGATAACTACTTTCAACCCCAAAGGATAAAAGGCCCTTATTAGCATCTATTTTTTCAATTTCTCTCAAATTAATGATATACGGTTCAGTTCAACATGATTTTATGGTAACTCATCGCATGATACATAAGATTCCACAAAACAGGCATTTTCTTTTCTTGTACGCTTATATACAGAATATGTGAATACAAATTATTTGATTTCATGACATTCTAAAGATGTTTCTGCTGGAACACTGCTGAAAAGCTTTGGTCATTGCTTTGCTTATTCAACTATCTCGTTACAAGGTTTTGAGATGTGTTTAAATATATTTTTCTATCGCTTAATATGCTTGAAAAGTAACAATGATCTTGATATATACCTTAAAGCCACCGGGAATACACCCAAGAAAGATTCCAGACAACCCCTCATGTTCATGTGCACCAAGATATTGCGTTCCAAATGTGGCTATTGGAGTATATATTGGCATTCGGTCACAGTTTTTCATCACCTGTAATAATGACAAATTTCATCCATTGCATGTCATAAATGTACAATGTTTTTAAACTGTAACAAGACTCAATTTTACTTCTCAAAAAACTCTGCTTGAAAGATTAAAACTAAAAGTTAAGAACAATTTCTCCTAATTGAAGTGTCACATAGTTTCTATTCTTATAAACTGTTTCCCGTTTAGGTGTATCAGTATCAAATAAAGGCAATGAACTGAAAAACTGAAACTGTTTTAAAACTTAACTGCAGTTTAACAACACCAAAAGTTGCTAAAATTTCAAATTTCTTTCATGACATTGAAATTGTTATACGATGTGCATGAGTGACAACATAAAGTGTACTTTATCATAGCTTACGTCAGGTCCCTCCTTCCAATATTCCGGCGAACCTACGTTACAGTTTACCATGACAAATGCCTCGCTGGAAGTCCTGTTTCCAGATGGACATAAATAGGCCAAGGGATGAGAGGCTTTCTCTGCACTAGCTATGGTCGACACTGACCTATACTTTTGACAATTTGTAGTAAGGGTCAATTGTGTGGCAGTTGTCTTTGGTGACTCGGTTGAAATCGGTGTTATCGCAGTAGCATTTACGGCCTTATCTACAGACACTGTCCCAGTACTTTCAAATGATAACTTGGTTGGAATTCTACCAGTAAAATAACTTTTGGTGGATGGCAATTCGTTTTGAAATGACACAGCTTCTGTTTTGCTTTTATCGGCGTGTTTAACGGTTGTAGACATTGTTTTACTTGTATCAAAATTAGAAGTCTTGGTATTTCTGTTTATTGTTGTTGTTGGTATGGATGTTGTTGTTGTTTTCGTTGTTGATGATGATGTTACAGATTGTTGAGCGTCTGTTTTAACCGGTCCGTGGGTTGTTGCTGAAAACAGACATATATACATTAAATACTTTGAAAATTTAAGCATTCTGCTAACGTACATATTATTGTTATAAATAGCAATTAATGTCACACATGCTCATCACTATATTAGTCAAATTAAGTTTATCTTCACAAATACGTTTTAAAGTCAGTAAGGAAGTTATCAAAGTTATTGGTTAAGATTTGTTTGGCTTTTAAGTGTTTGTTTACTAGTTTCGCTTTGAAAAGGTTTTATATGTAAATGTAAACACTTTCAATATCAAGCTTGAAAGAAATATGAAGACATACGCAAATGACACTGGCAAACATGTTCATGTCCTTTCGAATAGGTGTCTGAAACAGAATATTCAAACGTGGGACAGGCACAAAAAGCAGACGTTTAGCAACAAAATACACCAATAGTATTCTGTAAAAATGTATTAAATATTCATAGTGCTTGCAGAAATAAAATATCATCAATTGTTTGTAGTTCTTGTTTTTTTTAAATTATCATCAACTGTTTCATCCATTTCTGTCCATTTTCAAATTCTTCAAATTGTATTGAACAAATTATTGCAATAAATTATTTACAAAACAACCATATTTCACACTCGGTTTATTTCGTAATCGGGGCAAACCATAAATGATGTTATGTGGAAGAAAAACTGTATATTCTTTAACTCTCATCGTGATCATTTAGAATTACCTAATAGTATGTATAAAACTGTGTTCCCGGTTTATGCATATCTTCTCTACTCCTGTCACGTATCCTCACAAAAAAGTGTTACCGTAAAGACTTTCTCGTTTTTTACAATATCTTAAAAATTAAATTGCTCTCTTTTTTAAGTTTACTTTTTATTTGAAAAGCAATGATGGAATGGTTTTAAATAAATATTGGAAGACATTTTTAATGGAGATGAAATCCTATAAGCAATTAAGCATGTGTAACATCAAAAAGAATTATAAGTCTTTACATGTAATTGGTAACTAGTTCTTACCGCATTAGTGCTCACTTACCTCTTACGTTTGTGTTATAGTTTATATAAAAATTGGCTCGGTAAATATGGCTTTTCGGAGGGCTGACGAATTATCTGCTTGAAAACTTAAAAATCAACTAATTCTAGGAAGGTTATGAGTGATTCATGTACATAAAACATACAACTCAAGTGAAGAATCATTTCTCCTTGGGAGTCCACTCCTATCTTGTTGTAAATGTCTCTCAAATGCGTCCAAACTGAAATCATGAAAAACGTTCAATGTGAATACATCAGAAAAATTGCAAACTAAGTCAAGACATATTATGGTCTTACTTGATTTTAGGAAGGAAATCCTTGTATGAAATGACCATCGCCAGCTTACCAAACTTACTTACCAAACCTACTTTAAAATCTTGTTTATAGCATACTTAAATCTAATTTTTCTACTCTTTGTATATTAAAGCAAATCTAGAATCATGTTATAATCAGTAATTATCTCAAGAAATATTTATGAAAATATATAATACATGTACATAACCCTTTATTGAATGATAATTAATTTAGTTTTTTTTTTCAAAGAAACATTTATATGGACTCTTTTTTGTATTTATGTATACTTTTTTCTGTTACCATGGTAATGCGGCTGGCATGCTGACGCCTTGGAATATTCTAATGGCCTTAGGTAGAAGTAGTTATATAGATCTAAAAATAAAAAACAATGTTAAAAGTCTAAAATGTATATTGATCAAATAAGCATCCCTGAGTTATGGATGGTATAGAATGAGGAAAGTACATGTAGATATAAAATAAATACATCAGAAAACTTTGATATTTTTACAAATGAGTAAACTGTTTTATACGTTTTTTGAGTGGTTTTGATATAAACAATGTCTGCATCCATAGATGAAAATGCCGTACAAGGTAGAGAAATTGCGTATGCACTTTGCACATTTCGCATACTAGCTGTTATGAAAAAATACGATTAACAAAATGATATTTACATTTGTACTTTTTAATTATAACTGTTTTACTTCAATTGAATTTAATGCATGTATACTACAGTTAAAATTAATCAAAATATTTACTTTTTTGTAACTTATAAGAGAAATATTTCAGCGAAAATTATTTCTTACAGGTTTTCATGATTTAAGTTATATTACGTATGAAATACATACATTCACAGTTAGGGTTAAATGATACACACTCCGTGTAATGATCACGATTGACTGAAAAGAAAAAGAATACATGAGAAAACGTAAAAATATTGTATATCAAATGTAACACGCAAGTAACCCTTAACTTGAACTAATTAATATTTGAACTGCATCTACGCACAATTACATACAGCTTTTCTTCGAGCATGTTAAGCTGTTATTACATTTGTTTTTCTTTCAAAATAAATTATTCAACACTGGTTTTTCATTCAAAAGAATAATTGCTTGTTGTTTTTTTTTTCAAACGAGATGCCATGTTGTAGTTATATTTCCGAAACATATTCATTGTTATCATATCAATGTCGAATTTAAAGTCAGATGTAATGTTTACATTTAAACATTTTATGACTTGCTTAGTTATGAACACTTAATAAGTGTGTTTAAAAGTGTTACTCCAACTTTAGTTATTGCTTCCATAATTATGTAATATTTCGGAATTGTAAGGAGCTACATACATCAGCCAACATTATACAATTATAGACTTATGTTGAGGTTAATATATAGTTTTACGGACCTGTTAAAAAGGTATATTGGCCAAGCAGACCTGTTAAAAAGTGACATTGACCGAGGATGCAGTTCGAGTTCAATATCATTTTTTCACAGGTCTCCAAATCTATACTGTATCTTGACCGATATATAAGACTAAATTATTATTTTCGTATACCTCATAAAAAGTAGTCAAAATATGCGAAAAGAATACAGAAATAGTGTATTGAAATCCGCATTGGTCTACACATTATTGTCCAGGGTTCAAACATACTTTTTGCGGACCCGGCATGTGATCGTTATCGGCAAATTAATGGTAGATGTACGATATTAATCCTTGTCCAGTTTCTAATCGTTTTCATTATTGATTAGTATTTCGTAACTATAAAAAGATATTTACATCCAAGGGGAACGGCAACAGCTCGGTCAAAGTCATGCGAACATTCACATTCCTTCCCTGCAGTCAAGTGAGTCTGTGCATATCCTGTTATTAAACAGAGAACAATGATTACTCCCACCAAGGAAACAGAGAGCACTGGTTGCTCCCACCGACAAAACAGACAACAATGATTACTACCACCGAGGAAACAGAGAACTATGATTGCTCCCTGTAAGGTAACAGAGAACAATTATTGTTTCCATGGGGGAAACAGAGAACAATGATTGCTCAAACTGAGGAAACAGATAACAATCATTCTTCCAACTGAGGAATCAGAGAAAAATGATTGCTTCCACCGATGAAACAGAGAACAGTGATTGCTTCTACCGAAGAAACAGAGAACAATGATTGCTACCATCGAGGAAACTGAGAACAATGCTTTTTTCACTAAGGAAAGAGAGAACAACGATTGTATCAACCGAGGAAACAGAGAACTATGATTGCTCCCATTGAGGAAACAGTGAACATTGATTGCTCCTACCGAGGCAATTTAAAACTTCCATATAATTACTAAAGTAAAGATTACAATGTTGAAAACAATTATGATTATAAGTGTTATTTAAATACCCAGGTTGTCTGTAATAGGCAAGTTAACAGCATGTAATTAATTAAGTTATTGGGCAGCTTTAATAGTTCAAATGTTAACTTACCTGCTACCTTTCCAATGAGGTCGGTTAAACAAGGTCTACTTTTAACTCGTAATGGCTCAATCAGCATCCAAACTGTAAACAAAAGGAACTAATAACATTGTAACGTGCTACTGAATATGTAATGCAATTCTTGACTTTAACATAAAGATATATTTAGAATATGAAAACGTTCAACTTTTAATGTAGAGACTGATGTTTCTTACCATGACTTGCAAAATAAAACAAAACAAAATTATGAATTATTTAGGCGTTCAGTAAGGGCTATCGCTTTCTCTTAAGATTACGCAAAGTAACGATGGCGATGCACGGTGGGTCCAATAAGTCTTCTCTTGTCATGATACATGTTTGAACACAGCATTAAGCAGTTGCTCAAAAATCAAATCGTCTCTTTTCATGTTAAAATTGCAACATAAGGAGTAATGGTTTTCTGAGAGAGTAGGTCATAAATTTACACCATTACTCCTTATGTTGCAATTTGAACATGAAAAGAGACGATTTGATTTTTGAGCAACTGCTTAATGCTGTGTTCAAACATGTATCATGACAAGAGAAGACTTATTGGAACGCACAGACAGATTCGTAGTTGGAGTAGACGCAAAGCACACTATTTCGTTCTTGCACTATGGGGCTTCAATGATCATCGGTAGCAGGAATACATGTACTTACTTTGTGTGTCGCTGATACATGGATTATTATGAAGAGTTGTTAACATAGCTGAAAAAAGAAAGTAAGGAGATATTTTATGTCAGATTCAACTATACATTGTGCATACATATATTCACAGGAAACGGACATAACAGAGACTTTTAAGATTAGTTTAAATATATATGGCATAGATGGTACTAAGCATTTACAGTATACTACCCGAGTACATATAAACTGATGATCTAAACTTATGGAGCTTATTTGATATGTAAAATACATACCATCTGTGGTACAAATCATACAACGATAGAATTCCTAAATACATACATTTCAGAATATTTACCTTTATATTCATGCACCTGCTCGCAGAGGTTGGGCCCTTAAAACCAAAGTAAAAGATAAGCAGCATATATGCAAGTTCAAAGATAATGTTTCATCAACATTTTGCAAACAAATTGATGTTACATAACTGAAACTGCCAACAGCAATAGCAGTCTCTAAACTTTAATAAATACTTCGCATATCAATTCAATAATTATTAATAATCTCGAAAGATTATGATGAAATTATTTATGTTGAATTCTCTTTAAACTGGCTATTACGTGTATATTTATTATCCAGACTGTAAATGGTAATTTTACTAGTTTTGTTATCATACGAGCATTGTGTCCTGAGTTACGTGCATAATCAACATATATGCCAGGTTTTGTAAAACAAACATGAGTTTCGGAGAGAGGAACAAACAGGTGGATAAATAGACTAACGGAACGTGCGTAATCTATATATATGCCCTCTATGCCAAGTTTCATGAGCCTAGCTCGAGGGTTGTTAATGTATTCCCATTTTTTCCGGATGGAAGGAGGGACAGACAAGCAAACCTACATACATGTTAAGTACATGACTTCGACTGGATCCAGGATGTGTTATTTTATAAATATATTTGGCGACAGAAAAATCACAATGGTTGTGCAATCGAAAAAAAGTGCATAATCATCACCATGCCCACTACCGACATGTCAAGTTTAACTTTGCTTGAGTAGTGCTTAACTTATGACATACTCCAGGCTTGTTTGACAGACAGACGGACGGAAAATGAATCTAAGGTTTGAATGAAATTACTGTGCTACTTACATGAAGAAAAGATAAAAGGTGAAACGTCTTTGAACAAGGCTGCTGTTACCAAACTCGCTGAAAATGTAAATTCATTTCGGCTGGAATTCACAAAAAAAATTAAGCAAACACATCTTTTGAAACGACGGATGTAAAAACGAAATTATATTTCTTATAAATGCTTTACATTGACACTTTACGGGAACCGTATATTTACACCTTTTACAATAAACTCTCGTTAGCATCACTCTCTTTTCTTAAGAGTGTTGTAGAATTTAGATACAAGTTAATTGTTTTAATATATGACACTATTTAATGGTAAACGTATATGCAAAAACAAATTTAATTTAAGTCCTAGGATCACTTTGAATTTATTCTTATAGTAAGATAAATTTACTGATAGGATAATGATAGAACCATGTTCTATTCACTCTAAGACAAGTTGACATATGTCTTTCTTTCGTATTCAAGTCGTTTCTTTACGGAAAAGACTTGCCAGAAAGCGCGAAAAAACAGT
This sequence comes from Saxidomus purpurata, assembly GCA_022818135.1. NCBI lineage: Eukaryota > Metazoa > Mollusca > Bivalvia > Venerida > Veneridae > Saxidomus > Saxidomus purpurata. The sequence goes on along the minus strand of JAFMSR010000009.1, from coordinate 38,237,505 downwards.
CTGAAGTTAAATTGGTCTAGTATTGCATGCGTATTTGAAGTTGACAAACCATGCTTCTTGTGCGCAATTGCAAAATCAGTACCCGAATATTCTATCGTTGAAGGGCTGAATAAACATTTAATTGCCTGATGTCCAAGTCGTATAATGTTAAAAAATGTAATAAATGTGGTTTGTATACATAAAAAACAATTGATCACGGTTTGTGGTTTTGCAGGAATACCGAGAATATGAGAAAATATCTGTTAAGTGCAATGTCTAACGTTATGTGTACATGTGTATAGATAGATTTATTAAGTTTTCAGGTCTACCAATTAAGGAGCAAAGCACTACAGCCTTGTTGTTAGCTATTGAGACAGATGACGGTAGTTCCATCAAACATGTAACATAGCTGAGACATATGTGTCATGTGTTAACCTAATATAAAATCATGTCTTGATTACACCGATTGTATTAGCTTTATATCAATGCTATAAATGAGGCTATGTTGATTTTGAAATTTCGTTTTCGGGTCAAGGTCATACGTAAATACCTCTAGTTATATTGTACTTTATAAAGCAGTTAGTGTTGAAACATATTTACTCAGTCTTAAATTTTATTTCCGCTTTAAGGCTGTTATTAAAATAGTGTAACATTTTATGCTTATTCAAGTAATCTACTGGGATTTGTTATGACAAAGAGTAAATTTCCGGATTGCTAGTACTTGTTAGTCATGCTATAATAACTTGTTATACCAATGTAGATTTGTCTATGTTTGTACATAACATGTAGTTAAATACTTTTATATTGTCTATGCATACTTGTTATTCTCTTCAAATATTGGAGGAATAAAAATATCTATCTATTTATCTTTCGTATTTTTTGCAATATCATATTATAACAATATGGGACAAAATATTGTGCTATATTCCTAACATGTTCTTATTGATTTAGAGAGCAAATTTAGGATTTTTTTTTGGCACAAATAAAGGTCATTTCCGTCGGTAAGAAATCGTTTTTGGTAAAATGAGAGTTACTTGTAAGTGCGTCCTGTGATTTTAACGAATGTAACATTATTTGAAAAAGCAACATTTTACGATGGACGTAAATATATGGTTTACTCACAAATAAACAACAGATTCATGCCTTTGGAAAAACAAGACACAAAAATGTTATTATCTAAAATCCTCTACACACTGAGATATAAATTGAATTTAAGAGAGACGTGATAAAGCAGGCCACAAGGTGAAAACAAAGATAATGTGAACTTTATACTTTCCGAGATGTATAAGATAAGTTCCCCATGGAATTCCTCAGTGATTTCTTTATATAGAAGTAGTACACGTCAAGCCGCATAGTCTCGGACCTCAATATTTTATTAAGTCTATTTTAATGCACTCATCCTAAAAGAAGCCGTGTCATAGATGTTTTTTTTCAAATACAGGATCAGCTCTCAGAAGCTAACACACTTGGGAACACAGAAATGCGTTTGTTGTAGAGAGATGTTGTTCTAGAGATATCAATTATTGATAAATGACGTAACGGGAAAGAAAATGTATGTCTTTTTATGGAGGTTCTTGCTCTAGGGAGATGTTTTTTGGGGACATGAGGATTGAATTACTTTTTGCACGTTTAATTACCTTTGCTGTACGGTTAGGGAGTATAACCTTCTATCACAACTCATATAAGAACATAATTATACTGAAGATAAGAAATAATGTTCAAATCTAACAAAAAGGTTTCTGTATATGTCGCCACCATAATAGTAAGCTTTGTTCAAGAAGACATTTTTCAACATCATTTAAAGTCCGAGGAGCGCAATTACAAAGTAGTTCTTATTTTATCAAGACTGATGTCTTACCGACGGAAATGACCTGTAATTGTACCAAAAACATTACTTAACTAATTTGCTTTTTAAATTGATATGTACATGTAAATAAAGCGTAGTAATATTTTCAATGATCATACTTCAAAAAATAAGAAACTCTTTTCCGCGAAGAAACGACTTGAATACGAAAGAAAGGCATATGTCAACATTGTTTTAGAGTGTATATAACACAGTTCTATCATTATCCTATCAGTAAATTCAAAGTGATCATGTGACTTTAAAGGTTTATAATTCTTTGCAATCTGTATCCCGCAACGTCCGCCGTAATTTGTATGGACCTATGAATAAAGACTGTACATTTTTCTTCTATGATTGGTTGTGGTTGTTAGATGCTGTGTTTGGTTGTGTTTGGTGTTATTTTTTTTTTTTTTTTTCATTGAAACGGAAACGTGTTTTTTATCTGATATACGAGTAACTTACACAAAGTTTACCCCATTATCCGTACGTTGACGAATGAAGGAAATAAAGTTTACATAGAAAAGCTATTTTCGAACTGTAAGACAATGCTAACTTTTAAGACTCCAGTTTGTAAATCAAGGTGTATAATAAAAATTGCCCATGTTCCGTATTCGAATCAGAGGGTCGCGGTTTCGACCCCATTAGTGCCTAAAGTAGTAAAGTGTTCTTAGCCAAGACACAGATAATTCCATATTGCCCTTTTTGAGTCTCGCGAGCGATTGGCGAAAGTTATAAGAACTTATTTCGCAGTCGAGATTACTAAATAAGCATGAAATTAAAATGCTTTGCCGTTTTAAGAGTATGTAAATAAAGGGATTAGTATTTGGCAAATATACCGAGTATTATGTATCATGGTACTGATATATTTTCTATTCCATTGCCCGGTGTTTTACATTCAGACCGTATCAAGTAATAAATTATGTGTATGATGACGGTCTGATGTTCTGGAAATGGTTTGGACAAGATGAGGATTTCTTGCATAACGGATCAGCGTTCCTTGCATACTATCGGGGTATCCGCAGTTTTCACCAGTGCTGTAAAATCTCATATTTCATCTGTATAACGTTTGTTTTTATATCAAAATGTATCATTTAGATAAGTTTGTATTTAAATATCTATTTTAAAGTGCAAGACGGTATGTAAGAATGTATGTATGTCACCTGGGGTAACGGATATTTCGATCTCAACCGCATGCTCATGGAAGAAACTAATAATCCGCAGTTTTCACCAGTGCTTGAAAATCTCATATTACATCCCCCATGTAATATGACTTTCGTGAATTACTTGTGACGTAACGTCATAAACAATGTGACGTCACTTTCCCAAACACATCATCTGAATAATATTTGTTTTTATATTAAAGGCATTATTTCGATAAGTTTGCATTTAAATATTTATCATAAAGTGCAAGACGGTATGCAAGAAATAGTTTCTTCCATGAGATATTTGGTTCAGATGGAGATATCCGTCACCTCGGATAACTGTTTCGCGGGAACTCGGCATAGCCTCGTTCCCGCCAAAACAGTTACCCTCAGTGACGGATATTTTCATCTGAACCTCGTGCTCATATAAGAAACTAATAATCTATGTAAAGTTATTTTGGTATAATTAATCAAAATGTGTGGATAGCGATTTGATACAGAACTCCTCCATGTTGATTATTTTTGCTAAAAATGAAACGTTTTGAGATATATGTTGTTCTTTAAATTTGTATTTATATATCAGTTAACGTTCATTGAACACAATATTTATGTTTGGAGAATACACATGTATAATCTGCTACATATAGGAGTGTCCCTTTAAGAGGTTTAGACTGGAAAACAACTTTGGTTTCGTGTAAAAAGATGTGTACATAAAGACCACACATTGCATCACTTTGAATAAAAAATATCATTGCTTTTAAAAATCTTTAAACATAGTTGCTACATGTACCTTAAATCCAGTATTTGTGCAGCCTATGAAGACACCGGACAGACTTTCTTTGGAAGAGTAAACCCCGTTATCGAACGCCGCTATCGGTGTGTAGTGTGGCAAAGTACCCGAACCACCGCAGTAGGACATCACCTGAATGATATTAAAGCCTTAGCTTGCCATTTCTTTTACTAAATTACATCCTAGGCAGATATAGACCCCAGTAAAATATATGCTTCCTAAAAGCTATTGTCGTTGTATATACAGTAAATTCCGTTTATAACGGCTTCGGATATAGTGAAATTCAGGATATAAGGAACACATTTTCTAGCCCTTTTTTATTTCATCTTTTTTAATATGAAAATTAATGTGGTTATAACGAACTCCGGCTATAAGAAACAAATTTAAATGGTCCCGAAGAGTTCGTTATATACGGACTTTACTGTACAATGATTTTTTTAATTTAACAGAAAAAGTGTCACATCAAATTTCTTGTATCTTTTTACTTTATTGGGAAAACTTTAAGCAAATTTATTGTATCTTTTAACTCTCTTGGGAAGAATGGTAGCACATTTTAGTCGGTCAATAGCTATTCATAGCCAATGTTATTGTAAAATGCAAATAGCAACAGTAAATAAAATGTGTATTGTATTATAGTGTTTCAGTTATGTGCAGAAGAGGTTATATAGTCCCGAAATTAAAAGCACTCGTATTTAAAACAAGTTCTATAATTATATATAAATATACGCCTATTTGAAATTTCAAGCCCTTGTTTTACTTTTTCATAGAAATTCATGACACGTCCCTAATCAAATAATGACTCTTATCGTTGAGCTTTTATTTTTATCAGAAAACGATCTAACTGGACCATAACCACGAAACAATATAGGTTATTAATTGCAATATCGCTCAAGTAGCACTCAGTTGAAAAACAACCATGAACGCCCTGTTGCCATGACAACGGGTTCTGGGGCACGGTACAGTGTACGAGTAACAATGCACTGTGTGAAGTGTGACTACCTGGTGAGCACTCTGCCCCTTTCTGGTTGACCACCTATGTTTGCTGGGTAATGTCCATTAGTACAGCTAAATGGTCACAGGTTGGAAAAGCTAAAACAAACGTCAAAAACCAACGAAGTTTTGAAATCATGTCAGGCGACCATAAAACCGTTTACAGTACTGCGTATATAACGATTCCGGATAGAGTTAATTTTCGGATATAATTAACACTTTTTCTGGGCCCGATTTTTTCCCTTCTTTATTTTATATGAAAATGTTAAAATGATATAACGTATTCCGGATATAAAGAACAAATTTAATTGGTCCTAAGTAGTTCGTTATATACAGATTGTAT